>JANIJH010000009.1:328478-359546 GCA_024520975.1 Erythroxylum areolatum | reverse complement strand
CAAAATCAAAGTCATTCTTTTCTTATGAATTTCCTCAAAGCATAATTACTTTTATTTCACAATACCTATATAAAACCACTCATTTACTTTCACTTAATATTTCTAAATTTCACTCAAAAATCGGGGTCCAACATCCTTATTTTCATATATCTTTGCTCTTTGTATTGAAATCCTTACAAGAATTTTGGAGAATAAGAAAAAGATAGAAGCTCTATTCAACTTTCACTATGAATATGAAAAACTCATTTTGGATTTACACTCTTGCTCAAAGGAATCTAAATGTGATTTGAGAGTTGGTTTTAATAAGGAGTGTTAGTCTTACCTTTTCTCCTAGTATGGAAAGTAAGTGGAACATCTAAGGGGCTTATTTTCAGGTTCTATTAGTGCTCTACTCAATTGAGAATCATTTGTGTGATGCTTTTCAAAGTTACATTCATTATCTCACAAATTTATCTAGTTATTATCTACTTGTATGCTTAATTTATAATAACTTGAGCTTAGCTTCCTCAACTATTTTAGATGGAAAACTCTTTTGTTGTAAGGATTAGGCTTGGCTTTATAAAATTATTTAATTTCTAAAAATATAATGTTAATAGGTAAATTTAGAATAATCTTTAGATCAAAATCACATGTTTATCTTTTACATATGTTCTAAATTCTTCTATATAGATCTATTTATAAATTCATTCAAGTTCTTACCAATTTTCTAAATGGGTTTTAGAATTATATACTCTACATTAACTAAAAAAGAGATTTGAGTTTATCAATCCTCAATAGGTTTTAAGCACAATTCTCCTCTTTTCAATACTTAAGGATTCTTATAACCAGGAAAAGACATGTTTTCAAGGATTGCTAGCCTCTCATTAAATCATTAGAAAAGAAATTGACAAATTAGTGTAGCAATTCTTTATTTGTAGTTGGGAGATTATAATTAATCAAGTCAACTCTCAACCATCTTGACACATATTAGAGCTCACATCTATCACTACCTATTAATATGATTAAGATATTTGAGGGAATAGTGAGGATTTTCTTTGGTTTAAGAAAGAAAACAATGCTTCAATTACTAAGATAAAGTGGTTAGATGTATACAAACCAAAGGAATATGGGAGCCTAGCATCAAATCAATAAGAGTTATAAACAAAGTGCTCTTAGATAAACATACCTAGAAAATCCTAAGTAATAAGGAATATTTATGGGTGAGACGTATTCACAGTCATTTTCTGAAGGGATCAAGTTTTTAGTATATCAAGTAAAAAATAATTATGGACCCTTAATTAAATCTTGAATCTCAGGACCACTAATGACAAGTAAACCCATAAGGAATGAAAGTCACACTTTGGCTTCAATTTGATAATTGACATGAGTTGGTCCTCCTTTACTCTTTCCTAACTATAATTCTCTTAGATCATCTTTCTTAGACATGTCTAAGTCATTGATATCACTGATAGAACTAATTAAAACTGGCCTCCTTATATAATTAAAGGCTTAATATAATGATTGATCTAGAATGTATAAAGTTGTCAATTTTTGATCCTGGCCAAGACAGGTTAGACATATGGATATAGACTAGACAAAAATTTAAAACACTCATCAATTATTTTAGCATGGAATTACTTGTGCAAGTTGAAAATATACCATAGTACAATATTGTATGGCAGCCCATAATATCCTTAGATCTACTTTTATCCTTTGGTTAGAAATTCGTAAAAGACTAGTAAGAAGAGAAAGGTGCTATTTTAACATTCCAAATAAGTTGTGTGTATTGTGCAATAATGTAGCTTAAACAATAAATCATTGTTACTTTGTCTGCCCTTTCGTAGTTGCTCTTTAGTTGAGGTTACTGGGCTTATTTCATCTTCAATTCCCTCAAATTTCTTAGATTGGGATTATAAATTAGATAAAAAAAAACTTGAAAGATCTGTAAAACATGACATTATCAACTTCAAGTTGGCTTTCAACTATGAAGTTTATATAATTTGAATCCGGAAACATTGGATCTTCAAAGATACCGAAAGCACTACCCAAGCTTTCCACAAAAAAACCTCTTAAGATAGATAAATGTATCCATACTTGGGATGGCTAAGAAGGGAAATTTTGACTCAAATATGTTGAACTCTTGGAATCTGGGTTAAAAGCTAGTCTTTATTGCTCATTGTGTTCTCTACTAGAATAAGCAATCATTGTACCACCAAGCTCAACTTAGGTCTAATAACTTGCTTGGAAAATTTTCTATATTGAATATTTAACTTTTATTGATATTAGCTCTTAGCCTCAAGTTGGATTATATTATGTCCATGTCTTTTAGACAAACTCATGTACTTCCTTTCAGAAAAGTAATACAATTTTTTCACTTTCTAATAAAATTTTGGACCTTTTGAAATTATTCTTTGTATCACTAACTTTTTATAATTTTTTAATATGCATTATTTCAAAATTACTAGTGTCAAATTGCAAAAAACTTAATGGTTATGAAAATAGTATTTGCAATGTAGATTATACTTAATTATGATGAAATAAAGTTCATTAAAAAAAGGAAATTTTGCTATAAGAGTTAAGACATTTAGTAACATTTTTTTGTGACTGACTCTCATTTCGTCATAGATATGAGGTTTTCTGTGACAAAATAATTAATTGAAACTATTGTTTGGATTAACCGTGATGATGTATTTTTGTTACTAATATAGTGGTAATTGTGAAAATTTAGTATCTTTCACAATTAAATTATCACTATTAATATATTAATAGCATCAAAATTTTCTTTCATCACTAAATTTTGTTACTAAAAGCATATGCAATTTAACGCCAACGTAATTTTGACAAGAATGAATTATAATTGTGACAAAACATATAATGGTCATTAATATTTTCTATTTTTGTGACAAAACATAGTTTGGTCATTTAATATTTTTCTCTTGCTATGACAAAACAGTTTACCATCACACAATATTTACTTTTTGTGACAAAAATTTTTGTCAATAAAAATTCAATTAGTTAGTGTCTACTTAATATTGTCACAAAAAATGGAACTATCATTATGGTCACTATATTCGTAATTTTTGTCGTAAGAAATTTTGTTGTCACTTGATGATCAACTTTTTGTCACAAAGATTATTGTCAATATAAACGTATCAAATTAATGATAACTATTTCTTGTTATAATAACATATTAAAATTAACTAATTTAATGATTAATTGGCCATTATTGTGCAAATTTTAGAGACTATAATTTACTTGCCACAAATTTTTCTTCACATTATTATTTGCAAACAAATTCAAATATTTTTTATAAATTCAAAATATATATATTGATAATCCAAAAGTAATATTTTACATATCAATAGATATTTGCTAAATATAACTTTGAAATTTCATTGAAATAAAAATAAAAATAAATGAATGTTCAATCATTGTCATCGTTCCCTTTCTCATCTTCACTTATTAAATTTGTCTCATCATCATTCATAAAAATAAATAATTCAAATAATATTGATTTAACTCAAATTCTGATTATATTAAAATTGGACTATCAAGTTAGGCCCTAATCATCTTTCAATTAGGCACGGTTTTAATTTTTTTATCATGTTTAGGTTTAAGTTGCATTATATTATGAATGTGGTTTCTTTATTGTAAATATAATCATAATTATAATTGTATTGTTCATAATAATAATTACTCTTATATGAACTTATGTGCAGTTACAACTCATAAATTTAGATTTAATTTAGCATGATGTAATTCATTTTGAACTTAAGTTTTATATTTAAATAAATATATCTCAAATGTTGGTTGGGAATGTCAATCATATGTTTTGCATATGTGCCTGTTAATGCCACATTTATATTTTACTTGTTCTTGGAAATTAACTCTCTTGCTTTCTAAATACTCCACGTTTCAAGTATCTAACACTAGTAAATGAAACTTGGTTGTGATATAAGTCTAAAACAAAAACAAAGTAGGTTGTCACAAGAAAGGTGTTTGACCTTCTTTATAACATGGGGCAAGTTTGTACAAACCTGAGGTTTGATGGTTCTTTTAGGCTTGTTATCTTAATAAAACAAAATGAATAGAGATATCTTACACAAGTCATTTTTTGTGTTTTTGTTGGAATCAAACCGTGATCGAATCACAGACGCAGCGGAAAATGAAATTTTTTACGGATTCTGAGCAGATCCTGATAATTGATTAAATGTGAATAAAACAAAATTCAATTTAAAAATCGTACCTTATTTGCTTTTCAAAGAAAAATCTTTGAATCTTTTCTCTAAATGATCAATCATGAGCTATCCAATTGTCCAACCTGTGATGGTATTCACAGAGCAATCCTAAACTGCTTTAAGAGGAAGAAGACAAAAAGTGATAGCTTCTAAAAAGTTCTTCCCTTTAAATAGAAAAATCATAGCAGTCTTTTATAAAAATTAAAATTCTTTAATAATAATTAGAATCAAATTCTAATTCTAATTAATTTAATTTTAATAAAATCAAATATCTCATATTTGATTTCCAAAGCTTCTCAAACTTTATAATTAAGTCCAACTTAATTAAATTGATTTTTCTTTCACAAATTTTTCTCGTTGATGTGTGACTCATTAGGTTCATAATAAATTGACAATGATTATAAATTATAATTCTAATTCACAATTAGAATCAGATAAATTAAAACTCCTTTTAATTTATCTTTAATTTTCCAATTAAATAATTCATAATCATAAATCATGATTAACGTCTAGCAACATGTCATGATTACCCAAATATCAGGAATATCAAAGCAATTGACTTAACCTGTCCATGCATGACTATAATATATAATATAATCCTTTCTTCATTCAACATTCTAATTGGACAGAGTATAGATATAGTGTCTACTCTTACATCTAATTATGTTCGTTCTTGCTAATTAGAAATTGATTTATTATTGAAATTTGAAAACTCCTTTTTCAAATATCAATTCACTTTGGCCAGAGAATTCTATAAATTATTACTAATCAAGAATAGCATAATATTCTATCTAATTACTTTAGAGTGACAAATCCTATATTGACTTACTCAACTATCTATCTACATACGGTTCATACTGTATCCAATTACTACCGATTGAATTATTCTAGGACGATTCATAAGTAGCATCAAAACATAATAATTCTCATACTAGATACCTTGGTAATCTCAAGTCTAAAGATCAAGTATACAACCATCATTATGAGAAAATCCATAGACATATAAGTAATATTCTATTCGAAATTCTCATAATCGGGACAGTTTAGTAACTTATTTTCTAATAATCACCCACATATTAGTTTAAATATCTCTATACTTTAATTTATGAGATCAATTACTTTCTTCATGAGAAAGAAACATAATGTGTGCTAGTTTTACCGTTTCAACAATATTCAGTCTTGATGAAACTACAACTAGGAACATTTAGAAATAATACGTAAGTTTAAATTGAATCTCATAATTATGATCTCATCATAATTTCAATTAAACAGTAATTATTTCAAAGATTTTATCTTTAGTATTAAAACATAAAATATTAATTAGATTAATATACAAAAATAAATAAAGCCTTTTCATTAATAAAATATAATGTTATACATTAATTTGAATCCAATTGATTGGCTGCCAGGGTATAAACTAAAAATTTTGAGTATTGATATGAAACACGTCCTACTTGCACTTTTTTTTTAAATGTTTTGTGCTTGTGAGGTCATATATTCTTGTGTCACTTCATTCGTAAAGGTGGACAATATTGCAAGGAATGGCATAAAGCAAGCTCAATTTACTGGAAAACAAAGTGGCTTTAATGATTTCATTTATTTTACTTAGTACATTGTATTAACTGGCTATACCTAGCCAAGTAAGTCTACATAGAAGATGGAAATAATGGCAAGGATTGCTTAACTCAGGTAGAAAGTTATGATCTCTTTGCTTGATTTCATTTTCAATTGCATCTTATACTGTTATTATTTGCTAGGCCTTCTATTGTTATTATAATATGATAAATATAAGAAATTATGCTTTCCAAAGAAATAAGCTAATTGGAGAAAAAACTAAGCATTTATTCATTTAAATTTATTTTTGGATCAATTTATTTTTTGGATTAATTTTAACTTTTTGACTTTTGATGACATTGTACTAGGTAAGGATTTCAAATGTTGTTTTTATAATCATTATTGCCTTTTATTTTTGCTAGAATTTTTTTCATAAAGAACATTTAATGGAATTTTTTGTACAATAGGATTTATAAATTTGCAATTTTCAAAATTAAATAAATAATTAAAATATAATAACCTACTACTTTGTATTTATATTATGATGTAGTATCCACTAGCATTCTTTGATGGTAATTTTGCAAGTCTGATGCATATATTGGTTTAAGAGTAGCAAATAGATTAAGGGACCTTCATACTCTATTACAATTTTGCATGTTTATATGTAGCTATTTCGATTACACTACCTCCCCAGACCGCCATTAGTACTAGAATTAATGTTCTCTTAGTTATTTTCTGCTCATTGACTTCATGAATTTTTTTCTTATAATTTGTTTTAGCTGCCTACGCTACTTGTTCCTAATAAGTACTTATTTTTAAAAGTGCAAGATGGTTAAAATTGGAAATTATATGAGAAATTGCAAGATGGTTAAGAATGGTAGATCTGGCTAACAGTGGTATATCTTTATCAAATATAGATGATGACCAAAACGAACCTAGTACAGTAGAGGAGGTAGAAGCTATATAGGCTCCTAATCAACAGTTCGATGCTACAATTGGAACTTCAAATAATGCACCTAGGCTAGAAGCGCAAGTTGTTGTTAGCATTGGTAACATGGTCTTCAAAATTATATGATTGTACTTTTAAATTTTTAATATAATATTATATATGTCTATCAATTGTTACTTTTTAAATAAGAAATGTAAATTCCGAAAAACATGGACAATGATCAATAATCAATGCTAGACTTGCCAAGAAGAAAGCTGAAGGAAAACAAATTGATGTTCAATTTCCTCCTCCGTACTATAAGGTATGCGGTAAGCATGCTAGCCTTTTCAAGTCAAAAGTTACCATGTGCATTCGACAACTTGCACCACTTTATGTCTCTAGTTGGAAAGAGATTTCTGAGGATGATAAGAAGGCAATGTGGTTATTTTTAAATGTATAACACTTTTGTTATTCAGAAGGTAAATGGTTGTAATTGTCTCTTTTTTCCCACTCTTTTTTACCTTTCTTTCTTTGTAATATGTTTCAGTCATAGGAAAAACAATATAAAATAAAAAAAGAAATGTAAAAAAACAAAAGAGTTATCCCATTAAGCTTTTGCAAAGCTTAGACCTTAGAGAGAAGTGAGAAGTGAGACAATATGCTTTCAATCCAACTTGTAGGTTCATTTCAGACTTAAAAAATTTTTATGTAAAAAAGCAAAAGAGTTGTCACATCAAAATAGTATTTGTTTAATTGCAATAGATTTTAATTTTGTCGTTGCATTAAATTTGCTTCTTAATTTTCCTAACTATTATTTTATATGAATTTTAGGATAAATTCAAATTTTCAAATTAGGTGCAATCTTATATGATGCAACAAGTGCATGTATAATATAAAAGTCAACATTATCATTTACACTAAAGCTATCTTAAGAGCAAAGATTGCTCAAAGGATGTGGAGGAAGGTAATTGGCAATGGTTGACTGAGAATAAATGGAAGACTTTAAATTTTAAGGTAATTTAAAAATTAAGTATTTTAACTTATTTTGTTAATTGTTTTCTTTTATTAAAAATAAATTGTTTATCGATGTATAGTAGCAAAGTGGAAGAAACACAAGTAATAGGCAAAATTAAGAAATGAAATTGGTTTATGGTACAAAGTCGATTATGTGGCCTTTTCAGAAAGGGTCCTTCTTTCATTTAGATTTGGTAGATGGAGCTTAAGTCGAGTTCTTCGCAATCGTAGGTTACCAAAAAAAGGCGAGAAGATTGCATATGAGATGGTAAGGTAAACTTTTAATTACTTAAAATTAAAATTATATTTTTCTTTAAAAAATTAGGTTCCAATTAATCATTAATTTTTTTTGTCTTTTCTTTGTCTTTTTTTCTTTTTAGAAAGATAAAGATTCCAATGAGTGGCCCAATGCTATTAAAGTTTGGAAGGTATTGTGACAAAAGCCAAATGAAAATTGGTTTGCTCCAAATGGAGAAGAAATAATGATATGAAAGTTATAGTCAAATTAGTCTTTTTGTGGAAGTTTTTAAAATTGCTTTACTAAAATTTCAAATTCTATCCAAATATGCAAAATAAGCTTCAAGAAGAGGGAGAGAAAAATAAAGAAAAGATTTCATCTGTACCTCTACCAATCGTTGAGCATTTCAATCTTATCTTAGAAAGAGAGGCAAGCTATTCACATGGTTTAGGTGTTAAAGGGATGACATCTAAGTCCCAAGGAAAAGTCAAATTTTAGCTAAAGCTGATATTGCAAAGAAACATGCAACTGATTTAGATGATGAAATTGCAAGACTTACTGAAATCACAAAAATACAAAATGAAAATATTCAAGCTCAAAATGAGAAGATTCAAGCTCAAGGTGCAGCTATTGAGAAACAAGTCATGGAAATGAATTTTTTTTAGTTGTTTTGCACATTTGGCAAATACTGAAGTAATTCCTAGTTTGTTACTCAATGCTTCTGTTTCAATTGAAGATCCATCAAGTGCCACAACATCAAATACTCCAACTAGTCATGTGAGTTTATAAATTTATAAAATATAGAATATTTATTATTGCTTCTTATCATTATCATTATATTATTGTAAAATGTTAGTACTAAATTTATAGCTTAATATTTTATAAAATAATTATAGTACTAAATTTATAGCTTAATATTTTATAAAATAATTAAAATGTTTGTCCTAAATTCTATATTTTTTTAATTTTTTTAGGAAACAAATCAATAGTAAACTTCATTTGGAAAAATAACCGAGAAAATTTATCTTGGAAAGTTTTAACTTAAATTAGTACGTAGTAGTTTGAGATAATTATAATAAATATAATTGTCTTGGATATTAAATTTTCCAACTTTATATATATTAGAAATTATAATTTTGTTCATTTTGGTGATTTTTATATATACTAATAATTTTTATTTGTTTGTGTGACAATATCTTGGTACTAAAAATTCGTATCGTTTGTGATGACTTCTATTTTATGGCCACCACTGCAAAACTTTTTATCAATTAAGCAATTAAATTGTTAAATTTAATAATATTATTTTTGAAAAACACGAAATTACTGATATATTTATGGTAACATATAATCTTTATTTAGTGACAAAATTATTGTAACATATAACTTTCATACTTGTGAAATATATTAGACAATATGGTCACTTATGCAAATTTCTTTTACTATAAATGCAATTCCATTATTGAACTGATAGTTTTATTTATGACAATAATAAACAGATTAGTGACAATATTTTTTGTAAGAACAAGTTTTAATTTTTTCTGACAAAATGATATTGACACTTTTTTCTTAAAATCTTAGTGATCAAGAAGTAATGGACGCTGATAAAAAAAGCAAGAGTAAAAAATATGTTGTTGTTAATTTCAATTATTTTAGTAGTAATGATGTTGTTACAACAAAATGAAATACTATTACGACTTTATTGATCACTACTTTATATTTTTTGTATCGACAAACTTGTCATAAATATGTAAAGTTACTGTGGGTATATAATTTTATCACATATTTCATAGTTTTTAGTGTCAATATTTTTGCTACAAAAGTGTTACATAATTGTGACCAATTTTCTAAATTAGTTACTATTTCATTAGTAACGGGGGTGTTTATGATGAGAGGTGACGGCTTTAAAAATTAGACACTATTAATAGTAGTGACTTATATTACTGCTTTTAGTGACAACTTTTGCTTTCACTAAAAATACAATATCTTATACTGATTTGTTAATTTATTTGAATTGGTTTGAAATTTTTATAATATGATAGTTTGCTATCAAAGTTTCCTAGACATAGACATGCAGACATTTATTCTTTACTCTCTTATGATGCCTAGGATCAAATATTTTGAAGTTCTTTCATACACCAACCTCCATATATTAGATATTTTGTTCGTTTCTATAATCTTTATTTTATAATATTATCATAATTTACGAAATTAGAATATTATAAAATGGTTATTAATGACATAACCTAATAATACTAAATAAAATTCATTATCGTGTACATAACATATTTTTAGGTGTCTTCATGACATTTGGACTTGTTTGTTTTGTTTTAATTTGTTTTAAAATTTTGCAGCATTTTGAAATCTGAAAAAATAATATCTTTGTTAGATATATTTTTTAAATTTAACCAACAAAACTAAACTAATGAACATTCTTATATCTAGAAAGGAATCGTACTGTTACTTAAGCCTGTTTTTCGTGGATACTTTTTAATACATTTAAAAATTTTAAAATTAAAGATAATTACATTTTGTCACTAATTTTAATAAACATATATTTTGTATAAATTATGATATCTAATGTTAGAGTATGATAATTGAAATATGTTTAATATTTACTCATAATTTACCTTTATTTTATTCACTTAATTTACGTAGGCATTTTGAATCTAACGGTACTAATTTTCAAGCATTTTATGAGATTTAACATCATAAATAATGTGATATAAGCTTTTTTAAATTGTACGGAATAAAATAAAATAAGACGGTAAATGCTTGAAAGTAATAGAGGGGCACAAAGTTGTCTCAATATATAAAATTGTCTTTTTATAAAATAGAATCTCAACTGCACGTCGCCTCGCACCGTTTAGACTTAGCAGTAGTGGGACCGTGCTGGTGGCGATGTATATGTTTGTAAATTCCACAAATCACAACTATTTTGAGTTTCAACAACTTCGTCTGACATCTCTCTCTACCTAATCTCTTGAGTAGATGAGCGACATGAGAGTTTTGGCAGTGCTTCTAGTCCTAGCCGCGCTGGTGATTTCACTGCAACTTCAACGAGTAGAGGGTGCCGGTGCTTGTGACGTTTATGAAGGGAGTTGGGTTAAGGATGATCATCATCATCCTGCCTATGAAACAGTCTCGTGCCCATTTATAGAAAAGCAATTTGACTGCTTACACAATGGTCGATCAGATCAAGATTTTCTCAAGTACAGATGGCAGCCTCTTGGATGCAACTTACCAAGGTACTCTTTTTTCTTTTTGGTGATTGAACATATTAGCAGCATAGCAATGTACGTACATATCAGGAAAAGAACAACGAGGGCTAGAGCTGATAATGCCCTTATAAGCGGGGACTCTGCAATTTTCATTCATTTAAGGTGTTTTCAATCTATATTCGGCTCCCAGTAGATACATATATCTGCATTCTTCATCTTATTGTAAACTGTAGCAATTAATTATTGCATTAGCACTTCAGCTTGAATCATATTTCACGTGCATTGTCACTATACCGTTCACGTGAAAGAGACAGTACTCCACATAAAACAACCAAATTATTACTCTTCCACACCCCATCAAACAACCAAAAGACAGTATGGACCATATCCATACATTTCAATTAAAAAACAGCTAGTTTGATATATGGCTGTATGTATCATGCATGTGCAGTTTTGATGGTGAAGATTTTTTATCGAGACTACGGGGGAAGAAGATAATGTTCGTTGGAGATTCACTAAGCTTGAACCAATGGCAGTCTCTCACATGTTTACTTCATGTAGCTGTACC
Organism: Erythroxylum areolatum; assembly: GCA_024520975.1. Taxonomy (NCBI): domain Eukaryota; kingdom Viridiplantae; phylum Streptophyta; class Magnoliopsida; order Malpighiales; family Erythroxylaceae; genus Erythroxylum; species Erythroxylum areolatum. The sequence continues at coordinate 347,809 of JANIJH010000009.1, read as the reverse complement.
GCATACCAAGTATACATCCACAAGAGCAGGTGGCCTTTCCACTTTCTCATTTCCGGTTAGTACTGCACTTCTATTTAATCACAGATTAATTGCTAGTGCATGCACCGTGAAACGAATTAATTAATTAAAATGTATATATAATTATTTATAAGAAAAATTATCAAGTGTTGTTGTAGGCCTATAATGTTGAGATAATGTTCTATCGAAATGCATTCCTGGTGGACATTGTAAGTACAAGCAGTGGAGCTGTTCTTAAATTGAACTCCATTGAAGGTGGAGAATTATGGAAACGTATGGATGTCCTGGTCTTCAACACCTGGCATTGGTGGCTTCATACCGGAAGAAAGCAACCGTATGTTTGCGTGAGTGTATTTATTTTGCGTTTAATTAACAAAGTAAATTTACCGATGCTGCTGCTGTTTGTAATTGCAGATGGAATTATATCGAGGATGGAAACAATACATACAAGGATATGGACCGGTTGGTAGCATATGAGAAAGCATTGAGAACATGGGCCCAATGGGTTGGAACAAACATTGATCCTGTAAAAACCAAGGTCTTTTTCCAGGGGGTTTCCCCAGATCACGACAAGTAAGTCGAAGCTCGAGATATTTGTATGTGAATACACATATTATATATAACGAATATAAGATCGATTCATGGATATATGCAGCGGAACAGAGTGGGGAGATCCAAATGCCAAAAACTGTGGGGGACAAACACAAGCATTAAAAGGAGGGAACAATTATGTATACCCAGGAGGGCCGCATCCGGCAGAAGTGGTATTGGAAAAAGTAGTTGGCGGAATTGGAATGTCGAAGGCATTAGTGGAAGTACATTTGCTTAATATCACAAGTCTATCTCAACTCAGAAAGGATGCCCATCCTTCCGTCTACGGCCATGGCGGTCACAATGATATGGATTGTACTCATTGGTGCTTACCTGGTCTTCCTGATACTTGGAATCAACTGTTATACGCAGCTCTCTCCCAACTCCTATGAACTCTCTACATGATATCCTTTCTTTATATTTCTTTTAAGCAACCAAAAAATGAAATAGGCTTATGTACAAAAATATAATCATTTTATAAAATATTCCCAGGAAAACGACAAGCTCATATCTTTACTCTGTTATTAACAACTATGTGGCTATGCAAAATTTAGGTAATTACCAACCGTATTGTCAGAAGTTTCTCTGAAGTTCAATGTCCTTCATGCTGCTTCTTCTTCCATTATTTCTCTTATTGATGTTTTTTCTTTTCATGTGTCGGAATATGTTAGTCTTAATTTTTTCCTTTTTACCCACTTCTTAGCTTGGTTCACTTTTCTTCTCTCCTTCGTCCAATTAGATTTTCTTCTTAGTAGTTTATGTTCGGTTGCATTGTATCCGCTTATATTCTAGGTTCCTTAGCTTTCTTTAGTCTCCTCTAGTGCTTGCTTTATCTTCTTACTTTGTTAGCTGTCTTTTAGCTTCCATATGCTTTCCTCCTTTCTCACTCTTTTCTTTTCCCTTTTTAGAATACATTTTAGACCTTTTATGTTATTCCTTTTCCTTTTTTTTTTTAAGGAACTACTAAGAAGGTTATCTCCTCCTTTCCTTTGATAGCCACTTCTTTAATTGCTAATCCTACTCTTTTTGGCAACTCCCTAACTCACCAGTTGATATCACCAAAGTTGCACCTTTTACTTTTCTAATGTCTAAGTTGTCTTGATACCAGGTCTTAAGAGATTCTTTCTCTTCAAACAAATTTCATTGTTGTCCAACAGAATTAGAAAATGGAAATCTTATAGTTGCTCCCTGTTGGATGACTTGAGAGTTGGAGCTTCAAAATGGGAGGCAACTTTAGTAAGATTCTTTCTAAACAAGCGTCTAGCTTTCCCTTTGATTAACTCTTAGTCTTATTAACATTTTAGAAAGCTAGGATTAAAAAAAGTTCTAGTCAATGAAGAGAACCTCTTCTTCAAATTCGATTTTGAGTCTAACTCTCATAGGATATTGAAATTGGACCTTGATATTTCAACAACAAACCTTTGTTTTTACATAAATAAAAAACCTAGAATTCAATTACATAACCTAAGATAAATTTAAGCCCCCCTTGTAGATTAATATTTACAATATGCTATTAGAGTATTGGGACATTAAAGAATTAAGTAACATGGTAAGCTTTGTAGGCAATCAATTTGGATGGTGAGGTAATTGATGGGATGAAAAGAGTTAGTTATGCTAGAGAGTGTATAATGATTGGCATTCAATAAGAATTGATAAAGGCTTCACCTACAATAAGTTTAGGTGAAGATGCCAAGCTTTTTGAAGATGATTACTAGCTTCTTACCAATGGAGATTAAGTCTAAATCATTGAAAATAATGGATCCCTACTTGTAAGAGATTCAAATAGGAGATTTATAAGCTTATGGAAATGGACGTGCCAGAAGAGAACCTCAATACCACCAATAAAATGCAAGATTCTAAGCAAGACAACTCAATATCAAACCAAGAACCAACAAATTTAGTTATGGAGAATTTAGTTGGTACTCAAATTAAGGAGACCAATCAAACTCAACCTGAATAAATCTCCAACTCTTGCTCCCTTTGTTAAGCTTTGTGAGACCAATAACAAGGGTTCATATTCTCCCTCTCTAGCTACTAGGCTATGCTAGGCTTCACCTACCTCAGCGATGTAGACTAGTAACACTATCAATTCCCTATAAGATCTACAAGCTATTATAAGAACTTGCACTTATGGTAATGACTTCAAGCCTCCCATTAGAAGAAATCCAATATAAAGCTCATAAGTAACAACTCTTAAACTTCACCCTCAAATGTGTATAATATCCTTTAAAGATAGAAGGCTCAGTAGTCTTTAAAGACAACAAATTCTATATGACTATTTATAAGATACCAAACCTTTCTTAGCTTGTTTTTTAGAAACAGAGCTTAAGGAGGATAAATGTAGGAATCTTAACTTCTTAAGGAAAAATTGGTCCTTAGTATCCAGCCATCAATCTCATTATAATGGAATATTAGTGTTTGTGTTTTTTCCCCTAATAAGATTGAAGTTCTTCTCTCTATTATTACTATTTCATCGTTTAATAAAAAAAATTTCATGCTAACATAACCTTACATGTGTCCTTTGTTTTATGTCTGTACTTTTCAAATAATCTCCTTGTGGAATAAGTTAAAGCAAATTCACTTAAGAATCAGCTCCTTCTTTCTCATTCTTAGTGATTTTAGTAGAATAATTTACTAATCTAAGGCTAAAGGAAATTCTTGTATTACAAACCTTATTATCGATCTCAGTAATTATATGAGCAACATAGAAGTAAATGCAAAAGATGGATGGACACTTCTACATTTGGAACAACAAACAATAGGGAAGATGGTTTCCAAGAAAGAAACTTGATAGAGCTTTTGTCGATGCTCAGTGGCTAACAACTTTCCTAGCGAGCAAAACCCTTTTCAATCCCTAGTTCTCAAATCAGACACACGTTAAAATTAATAATCTCATTAAAGTGTTACAAAAGAAGGCCCCTTTTAGATTTAGCAATTTCCTAATGGAAGATGAGAGATTTGAACAAGTAGTTGTAAAAGAGGTAAGTTATGAATTTTATAGACATAAATCCTTTATATGTATGAGGAAAATCTAAAATTTTTAGGAGAGGTGATAGATGCATAATTGATCATAATTACACCCCATATCTAATGTATTTTTGCTTAATATTTTATACTTTTATTATATATTTAGTACTTAATTTGCTCAAAGTGTGTTTATAGAGTATAATTGCCTTCATGGACTTAAAGGAGAAGATTTCGGAAAAAAAAACATAACATAAAATGAAGATTCGAAGCACAGAAGGGATGCATAGCTGTGTGGTTGCCCTTGCACGTCTCTTAGGTCATGTAAATTCACAATTTTCATAGATTTTGATTATGCATGGTTTGATCTACGACCGTGCATCAGCCCTTGCATCGGCCAAAACCTTAGAATTTAATATAAAAGACATTTTTGCAGCAAATGGAGGAAGAAGATGTACAGAGGCATTCTGAAACTCTTAGAGGGGACTTAAGGGGTGATTTTGATCCAAAGAAGTAGGAAAACAAAAAAAAATTCATCAAAAGATCCATTAGAATATAAAATCAAACCGCTACATGGCAACAATACTTGATAGAAGACAAACAGGGAGATTTAGAATTATAAACCATTGTTTTTGATTTGTATTTCTTTCTATTTATGTTTGATTTCATGTTCGATCATGTGTAACTAAATGTCTTGTTAGTGTCTAGGTCAGATGAACCCTATATTGATACCTTAATATGATTTGATTCTTTTATTAATGCAATTAGTTTGATTGTTATATTGTGATCTGATTACTTGTTTTATTTATGTTATACAATATATTAAATATTAGATCATAATATGATTTTATAGATAGAAATTGAGAAATCCTATTTATGAATAGATCTGTCATACTTGGAAAGAGTTTATTGCAACCTTAGAGATAGGATGACTTAAATCTTTCAGATTAGGGTCAAATCTAATAGAGGAATCCATAAATCGGTAAAACAATCCTACAAACTTTAACTTGAGTAATTTGGTTGAAAACCTTAGGACTAGTTGTTAATATACTCAAGGTCATCAGCATTCCATAGGAGTCTCCACAGTCTAATAAATCTACAAAACAAATGCATAATAAAAGATTAATTTGTTAAGGGTTTAGGGGGTTTGAAATTTAGATATTAATCTTTTATATCGATAATTTATTAAGTGCTTCCTTAATTATCTAATTCAATCTTGTTGCCTAGTTATTTTACTTGCTTTAGTTTTATTTTCTTTTAATTAAAAATCACAATCAATTCATAGAATAGATAATAAAATAATGATAACTACTGGTAATCACTGCCTCATAGGATCGACTTGTATTTACTGGTACTAGTTACAGTTATGCCGTGCACTTGCTGTAATTCATAATTGACACACTCATTTAAAGTCAATCAAGAAACTAAAAAAATGAATCTTAAAAATTATAGAAACACTTAACAAGCAATAGTTGAAGCTAAATCTAAGCTACTTAAGGCTTAATTAATCTTTACTTGTTCCTAACAGATGTTACTAAATAAGAAGATGAGACAATAGCTCTATTAAACTAATACCAACATAATTGAGTTGAATTCTCCATTTTGAAGTAGAGATTAGGAATACATTAGTTTAAAGATGGTGATGGGAACACTAGTTTCTTCCAAAAATATATTCTCTTTAGGAGAAACCAAAATAGAATTGTTTTTATCTAAATGTATTAAATGAAATGATTCATTCTCAAACTAAAATCTTACAAGAAACTCAAAACTACTCCACAAACACTCTGAGTAGTCATTCTAATTTCTCATCTTCTATGAAGGAAATTAAATCATTCGTTTATGAGCAAATCATTGAATATAAGGTGGAAATCTTGATCAAACAATTTAGTTATACTAATGTGGGTAAGACATTATTTGATCTTAGACCTAACTAAGCACTTAGTTTTGATGGACTCAATGTACTTTTCTTTCAAAAGACTTGATCTTACACCAAAATCAATATAATTGATTCTATGTTAGAGTTCTTCAACCAAGACAAGATGTTAAGGTAAATTAATAAAACATTTAAAACTCTCATTCCTAAGTCTCCAAATCCCTCTTCAATGAAGGAATTTAATTATATCTTTTCTTGTATTACTACATATAAGATCATATCCAAGCTTCATGTTTCTAGACTGAAGGAATTACTGTTTCCATATATTAATTCTTCATAAGCTTCCTCCATTAACGAAATAAAAGTAGGTGATAACATACTCATAGTCCAAGACTTATTTAAGAATTATACTAGGAAACACTCAATCAAAAACTATTATGTCAAAATTAACTCACATAAGGAATTTGATTCCTTAAATTGGAACTTCTTTTTTGGATTCCTTGGTGATTGGGTTTTTAAAGTCCTCAAGATTAATTTTAATTCTCTAACTTCTTGTTGTAGTCGTGTAACCAGGACAAAACCCAAGAGAACTAAAACTTAGTTTCTTAATTTCAATTAACAAAGTAAAGGGGCTTTTAAACTAAAATTAGCAAGGAATCACAATAAATCAACTGAATATAAAAATGAGAAATTCAAAAGTACTTAACTTTGATTCAAGGGAAAGATCTCATTTAATTGAAACATTAATCATTAGTCTAAAAAAAATAATTTTCACCAGATCTCATTTAATTGAAATATTAATCATTGGTCTAAAAAAAATATTTTCCACCATTTAAGAAGTTAGTCCAAAATATATTAGGATAGCCATAATAAGTCTCAAAATTTCCTAAATTAATTAGTTTAAACTTAACATCCAATTAAATTTCCTAAATAATAGCATTTCATCTCAATTAAATGATAACAATAAGATTAATAAAAAAGACTAAACCCTAAATTAAATAATTTAGATAACTGTAACTATTCAACTTACTTTTCTTGTTTAAAATAAGTTCAATATGCAAATTCATCAATAACTTATTTGCTACTTTTACTAATCCTTTATGAAAATTACTAATAATTGAATTCATGGATAACTATAGAATCAATCAATATTAATTGTTAATGAAGTTAAAAACATAAAACAAGAAATGCTTAAATTAAAACATGAATATAAGTTTAGAATAAAACTTCACAAGGTTACAGTTAGAGATTTGAAATCAGAATATTTGAGTTTAGCCATACATAGCTTTAGTTTCAACACCAAAAATAGAAGAAGGTTAAAAGATTGAAAGATAGATCAAAAGAAACAAAAAATAAGATGTTGGAGAGATGAAAGACGTCTCTCATTTATTAACTTAAACCCTAATATAGTTTTATCTTGCAAAGATTCCTATCTAAAACAAATCAAAGTCCCTACATGATAGAGATGGAAAAAAGTTTCCTAATGGAATTCCAACTTTTTAAATGAATCTAGCATTAGGCATGTTCTCGCCTTATCTACTGCAGTAATTTCTCAACTTTTATCAAAATTTTTAATTTTGACCAAACATGCTCCAATTTGATGCAATCTCCACTTTTTTCTTATTTAAGCACCAAAATATATGTAAAAAAAGATAATTTTAATTAATATAACAAAATAATATCTTATCATTTGACAGCTTTGGTTTTCTAACGAAATTCATAACTTAGATTAGACAATGCACTGTAATAGTCCCCTGTAGGTTTTTAGAGAATATATGTTATTTAAATAAAAAAATCATAAAAGGCCTAAATTAAATTTGTCAAAATATGATTATTTTATTATAAGTTTTTTTTAATTATGTGGATCATTTAGAAATAATCTCTCTAATGAGCTTGTATATTATCAAACATCCCAAATTTTACATATAAACAAAATTTATACTGAATATTATTATTGCCGTCAAAAACAAAGTAGGCAACTTCTTCATTCCACTTTGTCGATACAACTTTTAGAATTATAACAAAGTTTCAATTTAATAAAAAGGTTCCTCTTTATTCAGAAAAAAAAAAAAAAGATAAAGCTGCAAAGTGTCATAACTTCAAAAATTCTTTTATAATTTTTTTCTTCTCAACTGATTTCCCAAGTCTGTCTTGTCTAACATTGTCTTATTACGTAATTAGACTATCGAATTATCACTCAACGAAAAATATTTAGATGGCTATTCTATTAGATTTGTTAATAATAGAATAACACAGTACTGCATAATGGATTAAAAAGAATACTAGGCGTTTTGGGTTGACGAGTTGCTTATTATGTGAAATTCCTTTTGAAAATTATTTTTAGAGTTTAAAATGGAGTAGACTGGTCGATTTTAGATAAGGTGGGGTATGTTTTGTGAAATGAAATCTATTTCCGAAACCAAAGAAGGGTGCAGATATTTTTGAAGCTGAGATATATAGATACATGCGTGTGTTGTAAAGCATTGTTCATATACTAATCATGGGTCCCACTGGTTTACCTTTTTACAAAATGAATAGACCCACTTGTCACTGCACCTGGTTGGACTGAGAAATATCTGCGTCCAAAGCAGGCAGGCCGCGGGTAGCTAAAGTAGATATTTTTGATTAGTGTATTTTAAGGCGGGTGAGCGTTGCGTTTGTCCCAAGACAAGCGAGATGGAGAGTGAATCTGTGAGGAGAAGAATGAATATGATTGCTTCTCACTTTGCCATCACCAGCACTCATGATCATCTTCTGCCTATGGTAAATGGAATTTAACAAGTTTATTTCCTCTTTTTCTTCTAACTAATGATCGATCTGCTGAATTTCTATCAATATCATCCCTCAGAACTGTAGCAGCAGTTTGAATTCTGTGAATATGATTCTGAATCCAAGGTGTGATAATCGGATGTGTTTTGCACGTCAAGCCTCTGCTTCCCAAGCTTTTTTCATGAGACCCCAGTCACAGGTAGATCCGAGCCGCCATGTACTTTTTCTTTTCCTTTTCATTTCATTTCTCCTTTTTGTTTCCTACGCAAGAATTCATAAAATGGATTATCAGGACATACATGATCAAATGCAAAGTTCGGTTCGTGAAGCTGAAGAGCCATTGTTTTCTAGAGCAAATAAGACGGAACTAAGCTGCTTATCAACAAAGTTTCAATCAGATGGTTCATCTTCGGACCTTCCTAGGTTTGCTAGATCATGTGGATGTTCTTCCTCTTCAAACAAACATTTCTACCCCATCCGAGGGATCAGTAAGAATATACATTCTTCTTACTATAATGAATACCAAAATTAATAACTCTATATGTTTTAAGCTACTACTTACATATATTATTTAGCAGGAAATGAGGAGTGGACGCCAAAGGTTGATGTGGGAGAATCGAACAGCACGTATATTTTAACAGTAGAAGTTGCTGGTGTAACCGTAAACGACATTAGAGTGGAAGTGAACGACAAAAAGTGGGTAGTGTAGTGTTTCACTTGTTGATATTAATATTACCTGTGCTTTAATTTTATTAATATGTATGTACATACTGTATATCTAGTTTGAGAGTAACGGGAGAGAGGAGATTGTACGGGCAGTCAAATGAATTGAAGTACCAGAAGAAGGAGATAGTGCGAGGGCCATACCAGCTTGTGTGGCCCCTTCCCTTTGACGTGAACAAGGACGCCGTAACCGCTGAATTTTTGTGAGCTTCTTATCTTTCGTTTCACTCTTTTCCTTTCCTTCTTTCTCGTTGTAATTTTGATCACTTATGCATCTGCTCAATTATAGTTGGTAGTTACAAATATTTTAAAATATATGTTTCGATGCCTTCATTCTTAAACCATGTGATCGATGAGACTTTCAAATAATTCATTTACTTTAAAACTTAGCTATTTCAATCCTTCTTTGCTTTTCTTCTTTTAAAAAATTTGGAGATCGAGTCTGCTTTGTTTGTATGGAAAAGCTTAATTAGACACTGATTCTGGTTTGTTTGTCCTCTTGGTGCAGTGATGGCCTATTACGTATAACTCTTCCAAAACTTCGAGTTACATACTGATGCACGAGGCATAGGATCGATATGCGATGGTCACGAATTCCATTACATAATGTTTAAACGTATAGGGTCACATCTTAGTAACATGAATTTATTATTATAAATGTAATTAACTCTCATAATCTGAGTAGTATGCGTAACTCTCTTCGCATTTACTTTACCATATGTCCAAATAATTGAATTTCATCCCGCTTTTATTCATCCTCTAATTTCATATTCAAAAGTTTAAAGTTTGTTCCTTTTTTTTAAGCCTAAACTAAAAATTGATATTTTTGTTGATCAACTTACATACTATATTTAGTGAGAGACTATTCTCCTTCTCTCTAATTTGGTTTAGCTCTCATTGTTGAGTTTGGCTTTTTTCGGCAGCCATGAGCTCTCTTTCCTTACTCCATTCTTCTCCTTCCCCTGCTTTAAATCCTTTCTCATCCCTTCTATTCCACCACGTTCTTTGGACTATCTGTCCAGCTTTTCCCTTTGTTGTCTTTCTTCTTTTTTCTTTTGTCGTTGTCTTTCTTATTTTTGTGCCCAGTTTCTTCATATCTGTCTTGTTCCTTTTGGTTTCTCCCAGGTCCCATGTTGTTGGACTCCTCAGACCTCTATGGGGAATTTTTGATCTTTTGATTTTAATTTACTTTCACTTTTAACCTTATTATTTTTGGAACTGTTTGTTGAATTTTCTAGTTTTATGTCAGTTACCTTTTTCTTTCTCTTTTCTATGGAGTCAGTTTCTTCTAACCCTAAGGAAGTCTCGCAGATACTTCTCTCCACCTAGCTGGTTCAAGACATAGTCTTGATACTTTCATCTCCTAGCTCGAGCTCTTTTTAGGACCATTTGCCTCCTAACCTCCTCAACTGGAGATTTGTACTAGGCGAATCTTCTAACTCCTCCTACAATTCATTCCTCCCTCCTTTAAGGAGGGTCTTTTCATTGTTTCCCCTTCATTGGATATGTTTAATATAGGAGCCAGCTCTTGGGAATCGACAATGGTTGGTTTTTCTTGGGAAAGAGGCTTGCATTCCCAATTATCAAATTATGAGCAACTAAACAATGGAAGAACAAAGATCTCTTAGAGCTGCTTATCAATCCTAACCATCAGTTTCTATTCAAATTTGCCTCCAAGGAAAAGTCTCATGAAGTTACTGACACTAATAGTTTAATAATCTTCTTGCAAATATGGAAGTTGGGGATCAAACATTAAGAAATTAAACACAAGGAGGTACCTTTATAGGTTATTTTTCATAAGATCTCTCTAGAATATTGGTCTACCAAGGACTTAAGCCTTGTGGCAAGCAACATTGGTAGACCAATATTTATGGATGAGGCAACCACATCATATAGAAGGATTGGTTATGTTTGTCTCTATATTAGTGTAGATATGAGCCAAGTCCTTCCTGTGGAAATGCCGCCATTAAAATTAGGAGAGGATGACTCCTTGTTAGATGATACCACAAAAGTCTCTTATCAATAGAGATCATCTTTACAATAACAAGGGAAGATGTGGAAGCCTACTGACATCATGTTCCAAACGAATAATTTTAATAAATTGATGTCCTTAGAGCACCCTTCAACTATTATTCAACCTTTTACAATTGATGAAGTATTAAACTAATATCCCACTGCTTCAGATTTTATAAATACATTAATAGCTCATCCTAAGGTCTATAGTGATAATCCTCACAATTTTCTTGCTTTTCCTTAGTCCTTAACCCGTTTAGAGGCCCCTAAAGATATTATTGATAACTCTTCTAAGGAGAATGAAGTTGTCTAATTGTCTTCTTGTGTTATTGAGTCTGTTAAAGACAATATCAATGTGGATATATGAGAATCTTTTCATATAATTGATCCCATAAAGATTTTAAGACTGTTGAAAGGAGAAAGTCAAATCGTAGAGCTAAGAGAAGGCTTTCCAACTCCTCTAAATCTTAATGTTTATATTTAATTGGAATATAAGTGGGATCAATGACCCCAAAAAGTATAAAATGATGGTTGATTATATTAGATCAATAAAGCTTGTTATGTTTGGCCTTTTGGAAACTAAGTTAAAAAATGAGAATTGCTCTAATATTTGGTTGTTCAAGAATTAATGGTAACTCATAACCAGTCATAATAAGACTCTTTTTGGGAGAGTAGTAATTTCTTATGATCCCAATTGCATGAAAGTCATTCGATACTCTTCTTCTTCTCAGTGCATCCATATGTTGTGTATATTTCAGTGTTAGGATAGCCTGGTTCAATTATATTTATGCATCCTAAATTTCTTTTCAAAGATCTTCATTATGGAATGAGCTTATAGGTTATAAAACCTTTGATTCTATTAGAGGATTTCAATTTCACCTTATTATCTTCAGAATTTGAAGGAGAAAGATGTTCCTGCAAGTCTTATAATAAGCTAGGGTCTTGTCTACTTAAGTTAGAGGTTACAAACCTCAAATCTAATGGCAAGTTCTTTAATTAGAGCCAAAATAAAAAAAAGAGCTAGCATATAAGGAAAAAAATTAGTAGGGCTATGATAAACTATAAACGGCTTTATAAATTCCATTATAGTAGATTTCATTTCAGTAACTCACTATGCTCATGTGACTCACTAATAGAATTCCTAGATATTTTATTATTCTACAGAACTAATTCCCTTTTTGTTACTTGTCTTATAAAATCAATTGATGAGTTCCATCTCAGATCTATAAATTATTTAAAATAATAGCTTTTAATGGTTTTACCTAATGCTTCCTTTTTAGCTTAGGATCTATTACTCTTTCAGGCTTAACTATTAAAGCTCTGCTTGCATTTGTTTTTTGAAAAGTAAGTAATAAATTCATTTAAAAGGTGAAAATTACAGAGTATATGAAGTTACATCTCCAGAGAATGGAGCTTATACAAATTAAGGACACAACAAAGTGGAATATATCCAACAATAGTCGATTCTAAATGTTCAGTTGCATTTTAATATAACTGGAGATAAGTGGTTGATTTGCATTGATTGTAATAGCCTTCCTTAGTTTAATCCAGAATTGGTTCCACTTATAATCTTTGTACTCTTCAACTTTTCCAAATATTTTAGTATTCTTATCCTCCAAATATAATGAACAAACATTGCAAAAGTAATTTTGAAGACTCTTTGATCTTCTTTATTGGTCCATCTCAATTTTGTTAGCCTAAGTCAAAACTATTAATCCATTTAAGATTTCTAACTTGCAACGCAAAGATATTGAGAAAAGCACTCCATAATTGTTTGGTATGAAGACATTTGAAAAACATATGATCTAATGTTTCAGCTTCTCTAGAATACAAAGGGCAATTTGTATTTGGACTTTGAAACTTAATACTATCCCTGGTTCCCAATTTCTGTAGTGTTACTAACCCTAAGATGAAAGAGTGAGCTGGAGCAATACCTGAACTTCATATCAACTTGTGAAATGGAAACTTGATCGTAGAGCCTAGCAACAATTGTTTACAAGATTGAGTTGTAAATTTGTGAGATTTTTTAAGCTCCCATTTGATTTCATCTTCTTGAGCCGGACCTGGAGAATATGAAGGCCGTTGCTCAACAACAAATCTAATTCCTCTATACATAAGAAAAGGCCAATGCTAATTGTTGTTTCGAATTAATGTTTGAACTTTAGTATCTTTAGCGATGGATCCTCTTAAAGCTGAAAGAGGTGAGTGTTACATAAAAACCCCAAGATATGCCAATTATCAAACCAAAATGTTGTGCTTATGTTTGATATGAGGGTGTATGAAGGATCTTGTATGTAAAATCTATTGGAAAGTGTTAGATTTTGAATAAGTATGAGAAATAGACCATATGTTTTTCTACTTGATATGAAACATGTGAACCCATCTTATCAATAGACTTTCTTTGTCCCAGCATATTCTCCAAAGCCTTTTTGGTAACAAGATCCTATTCATTCTGCTAGCTGATTTGATTCCCAATCCTCTAGACTGCTTAGGAAGACACTTAACACTCCATTTAACTTTGGACACTCTTCCCCCACTAAAATTTTGTCCATTCCAGATGAAGTTTCTAAAACTCCCATCAATTTTCTTCAAAACTCCTTTAGGGATAGATAGATATGATAGCCAATAGATATGTAGATTGTTGAGAATAGTGATGGCCAACTATAATCTACCTTTATATGACAAGAATATGTTATTCCACTGAAAGAGTCTCCTATTGAATTTTTTTATAAGACATTTGCATTCAACTTCTTTAAGCTTCTTTGTAGAAATTGGAACCTATAAGTACGTGAGAGGTAGTTTTTTTTTAAAGTAAAAGAAGAATTTTCATTGATACAGAATGAAAATTCCTTTCTCTCCAAATGGTTAGCACGCACATGCTAAAAGCTACAAATGTGGGAGGAGATCTTTGAGTAGATAACCATTGAATATCACTAGAAAATGTGAAAACTTTAGTACGCCGGAGACGGTTCAATTTAATGGCTTCCCATATATGGTTGGTCACCTCGTATGTGAAAAATAAGTGGTCCGTTATTTCTTCATGTGCTGAACAAAATGGAAAGGAAGTGTTGATGTTTAAATACCTAATTTGATCTACAGTGTTGAGTCTACTATGTATAATGAGCCACAGAAGAAATGGGGTTCTAAGAGGTACCTTTTTTTTCAGATAATATTATACCACTCTACTGCTGGCTTCCTCACCCTTAATAGATCTCTCATGATTTTATTGGAAAGTTGGTGAGGAGGCTGATTATAAGAGGTAGTTGGTGTATACTAAGCCTAACATCTACTATCACAACCTGTTAAATCCTCACAACTTTGTCTAGAAAGGTAAGCAGCACTCTTACTTGGGTTAAATTTGAGTCCTAAGACTTCCTAAAAGCTCTGCAAAGCTCTTGAAAGATTTCTAATGGAAATAGGATCATCGACACAAAGCATAAGCAAATCATCTACAAAAAAGAGTTAAATAATACCAAGATCACTGCATTTATGATGAAATATGAAATTCATGTTTTTCCTCTATAGAAGCACTTCCATATCCATGGAAAATAGATAGGGGAAAGTGGATTACCTTGTCTATTTCCTTGTTTATGGAGCTAAAAAGGTTCTCCATTGATTAATAATAAATAAGAAATAGATGTTATGCAAGAGTGAATCCATTTGATAAACTCAGATGGATATCCAAAATCTTGAAGAGAATTGATAATGAAACTCTATTCAATGATGTCATAGGCTCTTTTGAATTCAATTATGAGTGCACAACTCTTGATATGCTTCTTTGATATGTAATCTTTAGCCAATTCATAAGCTAATAAGATATTATAACCCATACTTTTTCCTAGGACATAAATACCTTAACTTTGATTAATTAAGCTAGGTAAGGTAACTTTCAACCTGTTAGCAAGGATATTAGCAATAATCTTGTACACCACATTACCACATGCAGTAGGTCTGAAGTCATTTAAGCATTTAGGATTTTGGATTTTGGATTTTGGGAACCAAAACTAGATTAGTCTTGTTCAGTTAAGTAAGCAAACTACCACTTTTGAAGAATTCTTGCACTAGTTTTACTACTAGAGTTCGTAACACAGTCCATTTCTCCTAGAAGAATCTTATATTGAATCCATCTGGTCTTGGAGACTTATTAGGATGAAATGAAGACATTACTTCTTTTATCTCTCCATTGGTGATTTCGTTAAACATTTTAGACTATTGAATCTGGTTTATAGAACTTGACAATATGTCAAGTAGAATCTTAAGAAAATTAGTAGTATATGAAGTTACCCCATTTATTTCTTTGAAATGCCTGGTAGCTACCTCTTTCATCTTTTCTTAATCATATAACAATTTACCATTTTTATCTTCAAGGGATATTATTTTGTTTCTATTCCTCCTCTATTGAATCACATTGTAGAAATACTTAGTATTTCTATCTCCTTGTTGCATCTATTGAACTCTCAATTTCTACTTTAGTTGAGAGTAGTAAGCTTTAAGTGGTTGTATTTGTTTATTGAGATTAACTCCCTCTTTCTCAATGAGCACATAATCTGTAGGATTGATTACTACTTTTGGGTACATATGCATTCCTGCATAGCTTGTAGCTTATC
This sequence comes from Erythroxylum areolatum, assembly GCA_024520975.1. Lineage (NCBI taxonomy): Eukaryota > Viridiplantae > Streptophyta > Magnoliopsida > Malpighiales > Erythroxylaceae > Erythroxylum > Erythroxylum areolatum. The sequence continues at coordinate 332,251 of JANIJH010000009.1, read as the reverse complement.
TGTCTTCAGCAGATCAAAGGTACCCTTAAGAAGTTTGATACAATCAACCTTTATAGATTTTAGTAATTGCAAACATTGAAATGCTTTCGAACCCTAAAACTGTTTCTTAATAGCATCTATTATAATTAAGTCAAGATGCGCATGTTTTAATATAGAATTGAAGAATCTAAAATGAGATCTTCTTGTCTTCATTTTGTTGTTAACAATCATATTAATTGGAGTATGATTTAAAAAAGTGGTTCTCCAAACACTACATAGCTTTCTTACATTTTAGTGAGCCAAAAGTAATTGACTAAACATCTTTCAAGCTTCCTCTATACTAGTCCACTATCCTTTTGATGATTGCTCTATATAAAAATAGGTCCCTAAAATTTGAGATCAACCAGATCAAGTTTAGAGGTTAGCTCTATCAATTCTCTAATGTTCACAGTATAACTTATTATTCTTTTTCCACTAGATTCAGCTGGAGATAACAAGCGATTGAAGTCTCCTGCAAGCATCCAAGGACCTGATATGCTTGAGTCAATTACTTACAAGTTCCTCCATAATGTTGCTCTCTGGTATTCCTAATCTGTTGTATAAATAGTTGTAATTGCTATTGGAATCCTGTTAGCTTTAATAATGAGTTCACAATGTAAGAGTTGTTTAGTAGAGAACCATTTTGTTAAGATCAAATGAGTTGGATATAAAACAACCATAATGCTACTGTTGCGATGTTTGTAATGATTACTTAAAGCTTTCCATACAACTGGGAGAACTGTAACCCTTTTTTAGAAATCTCTTCTTTTATTTTGGTTTCCACCAAACCAATAAAAACTGACTATTTGGTACCTCTGCCATGGCTTCTTTATCCAGACCCCTACCTCAACTCTACAAGACTGTGACTTCACTCCTAGATCTCTCACTCATACCAGACTAAGCTCCCATAGCAACTAGACAATCTCTAATATGGTGGTTAAAAGAGTCATACGTAAGGCAAGCTCCAGACAGTCTCCAGCACTCACCACCGTGCCTCTTCCCACAATGCTCACATGGAGATATCTGACTCTGCACTGTACCTCTTCCACTGCCTGACTATATAAAGCCACCCCTCTGCCTGAATTCCGACTGCCTTGATCTAGCCAGTGGTCTGAAAGCTCAGTTCTAACGCTTCCTAAATCTTCTACTAGAACCACTCTGACTCTCACTAGACCTCTTCAATCTGGACACTTGCCTATACTCTGCTTGTCCCTTTCTTAGAAGCTGCTCAATTATGATCAAAGCAACTCTTAACTTAGTAAAACTACTCAAGTTTGAAACTGCCAACCTTGTTCGAATCTCCATGTTGAGCCCATCTTCAAACCTCCTACACTTGTCTTCTTTGGTAAGAATCAAAGCAATAGCATATCTCATCAACTCATTGAACCTGAACTCATACTCTGCCACTGATATCCTACCCTGCTTCAGATCTAAGAACTCCTTCATCTTCCTGTCCAAGTAGATCTTGGGCATGTAGTTCTCCTTGAAGATTGTCAGGAAGTCTTCCCACTTCAGGTTGCAAGGCTTGGTGGTACTGCCTAAACTAATCTTCCACCACTGGTAAGCTGGACCTTACAGTAAAGACACTACATAGTCGAACTTCTCGTCTGGCTCACAACCCATCTGATCAAAAACTCTCCCCGTCCTTTCTAACCATCTCTTGGCCTCTACTAGGTCTGACTTCCGTAGAAGTCCACTGCCCCTTGCTTCCACAACCTATCATACCTCCTCTCCCTTCTCTTGGGAACTCTAAGAGGCATCTCCTCCAGTCAAGGTACCGAAAACTCTCTACTGGCTCCTATAAATCCTAAGTCAGCTGATTGTCCCACTTGATCACCTATGGCGGATGACCTATAATAAATAATAACTTCATTCATTATTTGCATTTCTCATGATAATTTATGCTTAAAATTCCTATATGTCCCTATAGATGTCAAACTATGTTCTAATACCACTAAAATCTGGCACCCCATTATCCCAGGATATGCACCGGAATACTATGCAGATATTCCAGTACATAACCTATGATAATGGCATGCCAGAGCATTCACATCATTCACTTAACATGGCATCATCATTCTTTAATCTCTTGTAAGACACCGTTAAGAAAACATAATAGTAAAAGTCAAATTCCTCATTTCATTACTTAAACAATATGTACATTGTAGCTTTACATTGTATTCCAAATATATACAATGACAGACTAAATACAAAATGTGCTACATATGAGGAATTGTACAAAAATCTATCTAATTTGCTAATCTTAGCTAATCGGCCTTTGAGCCATTTATTCTTTCCAAAATACAATAATATATCTCTTGTAGAGTCTCTTAATAGCTAAAGTCGTCGCTCGGTCCTGAAAAATCAACGTTGCAATTTTGGTGACTTTTGCGAATTCAATGGGGTAACCATCATCGATGGTTCACTTAATTCATGCAACACATCACACATATAACATATATTTCACATCTTTTCATTTTGAACAATTTATCACATGTCACATTCTCATTTATAGGTAAGGCAAATTTTCATTTCAAACAATCAAACATACTTATTAAAATGTATATGAAATGCTCACGTGACTCTTTTCCAATTATTACATTATTGTGACTGAGTGCCTAAACTGTCCTGTATCAATTGTGGATACAGACATACAGGGCTCATTTATATTGTCCCTTATCCGTTGGGGATACAAGGCTCAGTTTACATAGTGAGCCATTGGCTCTTAATCACATTTGGAGCTTTAAGCTCATTTTCAGTGACTACTCAGGTCACAACTCTCATTATCTGATCATGCATTCATGTATAGAATGCAGCTCTCGTAATCAATCTATCATGTCATGAAGCATTTAGTTCGTCACATTCACATACAATTAGCATTTCAGTATCACATATATGCATCAAATCTCAGACCTTCATTGTCCGACGTCAACATAATCAAATCACATTTATAGATAATTCAAACCAGAAATTAAGCAAACAAATAATTAAGTGAGTTAGTCTAGGTTACTCACAGATTGCTCTCAAAGCTATTGCCTCGAAATTCCAAAAATATCTCGATATTGACGTTCCAATTGCTTGTAGCACCCCCTTACCCACATAATTTTTTTTCACATATAGATTGAGGAACCAACTAGGTTACTCACCTGTACTTCCGAGCTAATACTTGGAAGTCTCAGTGACGTCGGTGGATCGACGCTCCAAATGTGCCTCTATATCAGTTCCAGTATGCAATGATTACTAAAATCCAAATCAGAATTATTTCAGAATGCATATGTAGCGCTTAAAATGTGTACAATGCATGTTCATAATTTTTCCGACCCTAAATCCAAATTTTCAATCACAAATTTTTAGTCAGAACAATTTTATGCCATAATTTAAAGATCAGAACATTCCTTGCATTAAGGTTCCGTCTAAAAATTAGAATTCTATCGGCACTGACGGTACTCAATTCGGACCTCTATCGATCCAAAAATAAATAAAATAGTGATCAGAAAATAATAAACCGGACCCACGTCAATTTCTCATCCAAAGATTCCCAATCTCTCAGGAAATGAAATTAAATATTCCATGAATCCGATGCCTCAAGAATCAGGTCAATCGGACGTCGGACGGAAAAGATATGAGTAAAAGAACACAAAAATCAACTAAAATAATTACTATATATATATATATATATATATATACAAGCCCTTATTTCCTTCTCTTTTTCCCTTTTTCCTGTCTGACATTCTAACTAGCATATCTCTTTACAC
>JANIJH010000009.1:202364-223955 GCA_024520975.1 Erythroxylum areolatum | reverse complement strand
ACTCCTTACTTGCTGAATGCCCCCCCTCTCTCTCTTCTGCCCCCCTTTTTCTCTTAGCTACCCCTAGTACATTCTGTTATTCCCTTGTGCCCCATCAGCCCCCATTCTAACTAACTCTGACATCATTCTCTTCATTCCTCGTAGCCCCCTCTTTCTTTCTACGTGAATACACTCTCCATATCCTAGGCTTAGTGTTATTATTGTCATTGGCCCTAACAAGTATACATAAAAACCTAGAACCCCTTAAAGACTTAGCTAAGTTCGATCTGCAAAAATTATGAACTAAGTTCTCAAGTTACAGTATCATCTCCAATAAAGTGATGTGGTAAATTGGATAAAAGACAAAATATAGTAATGTCTAATTATCCCAAATCAAGCTCATAGCCATTGTGGAACTCGCCTAAGCTAATAAATTCCAATGTTCATCAAAAAGATGGTGCATGGCAACTTATATGTCCCAACAAATATGACTCTCTACTCAACCTGTACACTAGAATGAGTTACCGCACTCTCCCTAACTTTTTCACAACAAAAGTTTAATCTGACCAATGCACCATAATCTGCAGTGGAATACCTGTCAAACTTGAGTTAGCATATTTTGTATCTAAACATATTGGCATATCAATATATGGTTCCAGCACAGGAGCCCCTACCCAGGAGCCTCTTTGATGTACCACACAATGAAAGATGCCTCTTCATACATGGAGAAGACAAACTCACACAGGAATTAGAAAGGTGACTATCAGGTCCGTTAAAGTAACAAGTAGTCCTGTAAACATAAGTTATAAAGGCTTGCCAACCAATCTCTAGCAACTAGTTGGATCAAAAACAACACCACTAATTAGATACAAGATTGATGTTAAGATCATCATAAACAAATGTTACAAGTGATCTTTCAACTTAGAATTATAAATCGAATCATCTACAGTAAGTATGTCATCATTCAAATAAACTATCATGAGAAATTCCATATAGAATGCAAAATGATGTGATCTATAGAACTGAACTCCTACACTGTTGTATTTAATCTCACAAGTCATGAGTGATCAAATCTTTTAAGCCCGTGTAATGAATTGGTCAGTATACAAACATAGTTCGACTCCCCATAAAACAAAATCCTAGAACTTGCCCCATAAACCTACTCTTAAAATTCACCATGGACAAAAATATCTGTAATATCAAGTGATCTAATGTCCAACCAAAAGGGATATCAAGTTAAATGGGGCCAGATCCAACAAGGTAATAGAAGTCATGCCACAGGTAGAGCACTCCCAGGAAATGTCATAACTTGAACAACACCTAGCACAATTTCCACTTCTTAAGAGCATATGGTCATCTAGTATATGTCCAAAGCCCCGTCTGGGATAAGGAATTCAGTAGAAAAATCAAAGGGAAATTAAATGTACTAAGGCTAGAAGAACTGACAAAATCACTAAAGGAGAAGAACAACAGAAAGGAATAAGAAAAAAACTGAATGGAAGAAAAAGGTAAAGAGGTAAGCTCAATGCAGGTAATCTGACTGAGCTATGTAGAATAACAAAAATATATCTCTAGAGCCTGAAATACCCAAGAATAGAAACCTTCTCTTATTTTTGTGGAAGTAATCTAATGTCAAAATGATGAAGATTAAAGACTTCACTTTTCATAAACAATCTAATTTATGTTTCTTATATTTATTTGGTAACTTGAATAAATTATTTCAAAATAATCGTAAAATTAGAAAATCTCTACGAAGAAGTTTGATTCCACTTTAGGGGTAGAGGTTATCTATTTTATTTATATTTTATTCTTTTGTTTATCTGATGGTTTTAGTATTTGAGTACAAATTAACATCTATAATTAATTAATCTATACAGAGTTAAAGTTTTTCTTAATTGAAAAAATGTCAAAATAGAATTATGATTAGATTACTATAGATTACTAAAGCCCCTTTATATTTGTAGTCCGTTATGCTTGGAGGAGCTTGATAATTAGTAGTAAAATCTAAGATTTCCATACCTAAGAATGTGAAGCTTTCTTTTCTCTCTGTGTCTCATCAACACATTTTACAACATGGACTACATAAATATTCCTTCAACTCTTTACATATTCTGTAGAATAGTAAGGCCTCCTCCAAACAAGTATACTTTGCAATAAGGAATCATATTCTAACTTTCAGCAAACAGCTGTTCAAAGTATAATAATACTCACATCAGCATAATACAAAGAATCAGAAAGCCCGGGAGGTGCAAGTGTTCTATACTTTGGGTGATTGCGTAACCATCCATATAAATATTTCAATGCAGCTGCCTGTTCCAACTCTGCATTTTTAATGAGAAGTTATATTTACATAACTGCCAAATTGAAATCAAACTCAAAACCTTTTGATACCAAAGACTTCAATCATGTAACGAATATTTTCATTTAAAACTTTGTGACACATATCTTAAAGCTGTGGAAACAACAGGAAATGCCAGTCAACCAGAATTACTAGCGATTACTAACCATTAGTGTGACTCACACCAAGAGCAAGAAGCACTTCTAGATTTGCAGGATCAGCCTCCTGTGCACGCATCATTGCAGCAATAGCCTGTAAATCTCAGTTAAATGAAATTAGAACCTCACACAAAACAATATCTCAAATTTGTGATTCAACAGAAAATTCTAATTTGACAACCTCTGGATTATGAAATCATCTGAAAGCTTAATTCTCAAAGCTATGATCATGATAGAACTAGTATTTCAGATTACAAGTAATGGCTTCAACGTTAGTACTCAAACAGACTATTAAGTTTTGAAAAGAACATGATATATATGTTAGTCGAAAGCATGAACATCCACATATTTAAGCAATAGGGAAGAACAAGAGGATCACATCAAAGAGAGGGTTTATAAGCTTCAGTAGGAACGGTTTGTTTATAGAACAATATTCTAGCATTAAGAAGGTACTAGAAAATCATAAGTTTTCTACATGCAAAGGATTTTACTGGAGAAGAAGCTTAAAAATCTGCTGGTCTGTAGTTGTGAATAGTAATTACTAGGATATCAAGAGATAGAAAGCAGAAGCGTAAAGCCACAGATTGGAAACTTAAAGAAGCTTGGGACAACATGTGATAACACCAAATCCAAAACTAGAAGCAGCTTTGTGAAACAACTGGAAGCGACTGATCCTCCACGAATTTCTTAAATGGAAAATAGATAGACTAGATTGCATATCTCAATCTAATAATTCAACTCGAAAATTAGAATAACCTGTTGATCATCATCATTCTCTGCGTGTGCAATTCCAAGTAACCTCCAACCTTCTGCATTCTCAGGGTTTTGCATAACTTCAGCCTCTAAAGCAAGCACTGCTTCACTCAAAAGGCCCTTTCGGAATAGTTCTTGTCCTTCTTTTAATGGATTTTGGTGACCAACATAAGGATTCATGTCAGAGAACACATAGACACCTCTTGAAGCATCTGATTGTTGTCTGCTAGCTGCTTGCTCATTTAGGAACCTTTAAATTGTTCTGAAGAGTGTCAGTAAAAAGGGAATGCACATATTGACCAAAAAAAGGGAAACATACATGCATAACAAGAGAAAATTTGCAAGTTTAAAAATCCCCTTGACCATTGAACACAATAATACAACCAAAGATGGATGCAAAACAAAAAGTTTAAAAATGAATAAGAAAGGACCGATTGCACAACCACTAGTCTTAATTTGGTGGGTTGAAGAATGGGAGCTGGTGTGACATTTTTTATGTTACTGTTTGTCATGAACAGTGACAGAAGAGACAGCTTTGTCATATTTATTAAAAAAATTTAATGCAAATTTTTCCCTATTAGATAGGAATTGAAAATTAAGTTTAATATTGTCCTAGTTTATTCCGGGCTTAAGTCTTCTATTTTATCCATTTACTCTTAGGCAGAGGATCCCAAGAAATTTTTTATATATATGTAATCAACCTTTCAAAGAATGAAGGCTGATTTTTCTACAAAATTGGTATTTTCTTCTCCTAACAATGATGTTTTCATCCTACCAACAATGCTAGTTTCATAATCCTGTGAGTCGTTCTTATAAATATTCATTTTTTTGTTTTCTTTATCAGAGTTGCCTGCAATAATCTGATAGTCCAACAAACCTAGCCTAAAATTTCAGCAACCTATACATTTATTTCATCCCTAAAATTTGAATTTTAGCAAGCCTAAGGACAATTCTTTCGACCATCCTACATGATGAAATCTCATGACAATTTTGAACCTCAACACTAGTTCAAACATCAATTATAAATGCATTTTACATTTGAGAAAAACATGTCAAATGCAGTTTTAGCAATAGCATATGACTAAAAGAAAGATGATAAACCCGGAAGGTGGATCAAAATACTTCATAGCAAGTAATGTAACTGATCCAATTACCCAAACAAGTCATCCACAAGACAGAAGCTGAGATTACAAACAAGTACCAAGAGTCAAGAAAGGTCAATCTTAGGATTGCATGGTTGAGTAGATTTTAGGGGGGGCAGTCGAACTGCACAAGGTTCTTACACGCTTCTCAACAACTTGTTTCTTACAAGTATATCTTAGAAACTAATTTCTAAACGTTATTTCCAATTTATCAATCTTAAAAATTGTTAACTCTACTTACTCATCATATGCATTTGCCCAATTATCAGTCGAACTCTCCCCTAGTGCCCCTTCAACTTGCTGCCCAAATTCGTCCACCCAGTCATTCACATGCAATTTTGAAAACTCGTTTATCCATTGATCATCAACTGGTCTACTTTGGTCTCCAGAAGTGAATTCCTTCACCCATTGATCAGGCCTATGAGAAAGCTGAGGAAAAAAAATCAGAAAATTAAATATTAAAGAAAGCATCAAGAACATGTGAAAAAGAGAAGATAAGTTTTGTTCTTATTTAAATCTTCTTACTGTCCTTAATCAAACTTTTCACACTTTCCTATGTCATTTCCCTACCCAAACTACCACCCGAACCTTCCCAAATCACAGAAGAATGAGAGAATCGAAATTAATGTCTACAGCATTTATCAGATTTAACATGGTGTGACACGCACAATTTCTGTGAATTATCCACAAAATTTCTATAACAGAAACAATCTTTGTAATTATTTTGAACAAAGCAATGTAACAAAGCATGACTTTGAACTAGGACTTTGAAGAAGTGATAAATTCAAGGCTTTCTATGAGCAAGAGAAAATTATCCTTTAAGTAAAAAGTTGCCTTATTTTTTAGGAAATTCGTAACTTGCCTCATCGTGTACATATTCATCTGCCCAGGAACTCCCACCGTACTGTTGTTGATACTGGGTTGTCCAATCCCCATTTGAAGACAATGTTGCTGGCTTGACTTGATTATCATCAATAATAAGTTCACCACGACTCATCTTTGACACAAACTGAAGAAACTTTGAATTCTATGCACCCCACACCATTCATATAGCAACCATGCAAAGAAAAACCAAACATATTGAATGTTTGTATGATGTTAAGAAAAATAGAGTGCTCATGTAACATGCAGGAAATAGTAACCTGCAGTCAGCATCAATTTCCATGATGTATCTTTGCTCATCACTTGTTTATAAACCAGGTAATATGATTAATGATAATCCCATTTCCAGTCATCCTACTACCTGCATTTTGCTAATAAAGTATTGTTTATATTTCGTAGCTTAGTCGTAGCATTCTTAAAACAAGTTACTCAATTACTTTCCATCAACTTAATTTCTACCAATTCTCCTACTAGTCACATGTTCCCAATAGTCCTTTTGACATTTAGTAGAGCAATAAAATTTCTTATTTTGATTATGCACCAAATAATAACACCATTAGACTGAATAACCTCTTAGATTACTACACTGATATTCATCTTTGTTGCGATCATATTGCAGAAATATATGAATAATATTATATTGTTTTCAAAGGCACTTTCCAATGCAAATGTTATCGTTAGATTAAAATCCAAGGATTTGAGAAAATCCTCACATCAAAAACCCCTTAATTTTTTCTCACTTAATTTTTTCTCCAGGAAGCTATTACAATAAGTCCCCAAAAAGACTATACATATACATACATACATATATACATACAGACATGCACACACACATACACACACACACACACGCACATATGTATATATGTATATATGTATATAATCACACATACAAACATACAGAAATATATATTGTTACAGAATATAGCAGTTACGTAATTATAGAAATTATATAGTTAATGTAAATATCATAGTTATAGGGATTTAGCATGAGTAAAGGGATTATTTTCCTAGTTTAAACTTATGTATTCCTGTATAAATACCTGTAGTATTGTTCCAAGTAAAATATAGAAAACTTCTCATTCTTCTCATGGTATCAAAGCCTAGTCCTGTTTCTAGGTCTCTTCCTTAGTTTTTTGTCTTTCGTTTTCTGCCCTATCGTAAGGCAATATACCGACTGTGGGTGACATGTTTTTTGGAGAATATTTTTCTCACCTCCTTCATAAGACACTACTGGTGCCGAATGGTCATCCCCTAAAATCCAATCGTCGAATCTTAAACCCGTGACCTGCAAGCACCGTCCAATCCCAGACGCCATTTCCACAAGCTAGCACGTGAGCCGCCATCCTTCGAACTGGTTTCTTCGTTCAGCGTCGCCCCCTCTTTCCTTGTCTGAATATCTTATCAATTTCAAGATATTACTAGTCTATGTTGGTGTAGAAGACAGTCGTAGCTCCCTTTTGTTTTTGAGTGCTTCTGATTTTCCTAGCTTCCTTCTGTTGTGTTGGTGCGGCTACTAAGATATTTCTATGGTGTTACTGAATATTTCTATGGTGTGGCCTATATGTTCTTAATTCAACTTCTAAGGCAATACCTCGATCGATTGCTTGCACAAGCTCATCTTCCCTTTTGCAACTTCATTGTCGTTTTGGTTATCTGTCTATCATAATCTTACGAAAGTTATGTCCCAGTCTTAAACAAGAATCTGTCTTGGAGTGTGAAGCTTGTCAATTTGTTAAACATCATAGGGTTTCTTATTCTCCTAGACTAAATAAACGAGTTGAGTCTTCCTTTTACTTAGTGCATGCTGATGTATGGGGTCTTTATCCTATTCCATCCAAATCAGGTTTTCGTTATTTTGTGACATTTACTGACAATTATTCTCGGGTTACTTGGCTTTATCCTATGAAAACTCAATCAGAATTGTTTACTATATTTTGTGCCCTTCATGTGGAAATTAAGACTCAATTCAACAAATCCATCAGCATTTTGAGAAGTGATAATGCTAAAGAATATGTTTCCCATACTTTTCAATCGAATCTCTCTCAGCATGGTATTATTCATTATCATGTATTGTTACCCCTCAACAAAATGGTATAGTAGAGCGAAAGAACCGCCACTTGTTAGAAGTTGCTCAGGCACTAATGTTCCATATGCAGGTCCCAAAATTTTTCTGGGTCGACGCAATTTCTACTGATCGTTTCCTAATCAACCGAATGCCTTCTTCTGTTCTTGACAATCAGATTCCATATCCTAATCAACTGAATGCCTTCTTCTATTCTTGACGATTAGATTCCATATTCCCTTCTCTTTCCCTCGTATACATTGTTCCCTCTTGCTCCTCGAATTTTTTGGTGTACTTGCTTTGTTCAAGATATGCGGCCTCAAGTCTCAAAATTGGATCCCAAGTCACTCAAGTGTGTCTTTCTAGGATATTCTCGTGCTCAAAAAGGATATCGTTGTTACTCTCGTTCATTGGGTCATTACTTGGCCTTTGCTGATGTTACCTTTTTCAAGAATACCCCCTTCTTTGGTTCTCCTAGGCCTTCTTTTTTGCACTCTAGCAATTCAGGGGACGATTTTATTATTTATATTGTTAGTAAACAGATAGTTTCTCCTCCCTCTTGACTTGTTATTCATCAAGTTTATTCTAGACGTGTGCGGCAGCCTATTGAGGCACCTCCCATCGGCCAGGACATGGACCCAATCCATTCTGCTTCGTCTCCAAATTCCTCACCACTACCTGATGCTAGCCTTTATTTTCATTTTCCTATTGCTCTTCGTAAAGGTAAACGCGCATGCACTTACCCTATTTCTTCTTTTGTATCTTATCATGCTTTATGTCCCTTATCCAAGTCTTTTGTAGCCTCCTTAGACTATGCTATTATCCCAACGTCCCTTGCTGAAGCACTAGCTCATGATGGTTGGCAAGCTGCAATGAAGAAATGATGGCCTTAGAGCAGAAGCATACTTAGGATCTTGTGCCTCTTCCTTCAAAGAAACGGGCTATTGGTTGTAAGTGGGTGTTCACTATTAAAATGAATCCTGATGGTTCTATTGCTCCATTAAAGGCTCGGTTGGTTGCTAAAGGATATGCTCAGACATATGAGGTGGATTATTCTGAGACTTTTTTTGCGGTTGCAAAACTTTCTTTTGTCCGCTTGTTTATCTCCTTAGCTGCCACTTACAATTGGGCACTTCACCAACTTGATGTGAAGAACGCTTTTTTACATGGGGACTTATCTGAAGAGGTTTACATGGAGCAACCACCTGGATATGTTGCTTGGTTATATATATGGATGATATAGTGATCACTGGAAGTGATGAAGTAGGGATCACAAGGTTGAAAGCATTCCTTGGGACTCGTTTTCAGACAAAAGATTTAGGACCATTGAAATACTTCTTAGGAATTGAAGTTTCTCGCAGTCACAAAGGGATCTATCTATCTCAAAGAAAATATTGTCTGGATTTATTAAATGACACTGGTTTTATTAAGGCAAAGACGTGATGCACCTATGATACCAAATATGAAGTTAAAAGTTGAAGATGGAGACTTGCTTGAGAATCCTGAGAAGTATAGGAAAATTGTGGGAAATTTGAACTATCTTACTATCACTCGTCCTGATATTGCCTTTCCAGTAAGTATTGTAAGTCAATTCACGTCATCTCCTAGAACCTCACATTGGGATGTTATTCATATTTTGCGATGTAAGTCAATTCATGCCAGGGAAAGCGTGCAAATTACAGAAGTCTCTGTATGGCTTGAAGCAATCACTCATGCTTGGTTTGGAAGATTTAGTAATGTAATGATTGAATTTGGCTTGCGAAGAAGTGCATATGATCACTCAGTGTTCTTTACATCATCTAGTTCTGCGTGCATTTTATTGGCTGTATATATGGAAGATATAGTGATCACTACAAGTGATGAAGCAGGGATCAAAAGGTTGAAAGCATTCCTTGGGACTCATTTTCAGACAAAGGATTTAGGACCATTGAAATACTTCTTAGGAATTGAAGTTTCTCGCAATCACAAAGGGATCTATCTATCTGAAAGAAAATATTGTTTGGATTTATTAAATGATGTTGGTTTTGTCAAAGACATGATGCGCCTATTATACCAAATGTGAAGTTAAAAGTTGAAGATGGAGACTTGCTTGAGAATCCTGAGACGTATAGGAAAATTGTGGGAAATTTGAACTATCTTACTATCACTCGTCCTGATATTGCCTTTCCAGTAAGTGTTGCAAGTCAATTCATGTCATCCCCTAGAACCTCACATTGGGATGTTGTTATTCATATTTTGCGATATCTAAAAGGTGCACCAGGAAGTGGCATCTTATATCGAAATTATGGTCACCACACTATAGATGGATTCACATATGCCGACTACGCAAGAGATCTTTCAAACAGGCACTCTATCACAGATTACTGTGTTTTTGTTGGAGGCAATCTTGTTTCTAGAAAGAGCAAGAAACAGAGTGTTGTATCCTGATCAAGTGCAGAATCCGAATATAGGGCTATGGCATAGACTACCGTGAACTCATATGGTTACGTCATTTACTTGGTGAGATTGGGTTTGTTCAATCTAAACCAATGAACTTATGGCGTGACAATGAAGTAGCAATGTCTATTGCAAATAATCCTGTGTTTCATGAGAGAATCAAGCATATAGAAGTCAACTGTCATTTTACCCGGGAAAAGCTAGAAGATGGATCAATCTCAACTCAACATGTCAGAATAGGGAGCCAATTAGCTGAAGTGTTCACTAAAGCATTACTAGGGAATCGGGTTAATTATATTTGTAACAAGTTGAGCATGATCAATATATATGCTCCAGCTTAAGGGGGAGTGTTACAGAATATAGCAGTTACGTAATTATAGGGATTATACAGTTAATGTAAATATCATAGTTATAGGGATTTGGCATAATTATAGGGATTATTTTCCTAGTTTAAACCTATGTATTCCTGTATAAATACCTGTAATATTATTCCAAGTAAAATATAGAAAACTTATCATTCTTCTCATATATATATATATATATGTACCCACACATGCATACACACAGAAATGAGTAATCTTACATGTTTCCAATATCTCAAGAATATTTCCAATTTCAGTACATAAAGATGTGTGGAAGAGAATGATGCTAACACAACATATGGTAAATCTATGTATTTGTAAAGCACAAAAGTTCCACTAGTAATGACAGCTCATTTATATAGTAACAGAAGAGTTGCCACCCATGACCTGACATGCACCCCATGTTAAAGAAACTTGTTAGATGGCAAAGCATATAAACCTGAAACTTAGGGTCATTGTTTTGAGCCAATGTTTGAGCAAGCATATGAGTCTGCTCCATTGCTGCCATATTTGAGACATTGGCATGCCTCATCTGACCCATTGATGCCACTTTTTGTTCCTATAGCCATTTATACATAAGATAAATTGGAAAAACATCAAACAGAATGATACTTATCAACGTGACCTACAAAATCCATGTAATTACACTGTGAAACAAGTGAATGGTCAAACTATCAAGATAAATTGAACAGATTGCATAGCAAACGTCTTAAAATTAGCTTAATGTATAGATCAACAATGAGAAAAGAGCTAAATCTAACATAAGAAACCAATATAAAAGAGAATGAAATGGAAAATTTTGAAGCCATGATATGACTGTTGAATGTCACTATTCAGAAAGTGTAAAAATAAAGTGAGAAGAAAATAATGAAAAAGAAACTGACAAGTAAGCAACATCTAAATGGAAGTTCCTAGAAAAATGACATGGATGCAGGAGCACAAAGCTTTAAGCATATCAAAACCCAGCAAGTAAACCTCTGTGGTCCCAAAGAAAGACTATCAAACCTAAAAAAGTGCGCAGAACTTCATATTTTAATTTTGAATATCACATAGAAGTTGATATATTTCTCCAAATTGTCTGTCATTGCCTTACTTTTCCTTGTACAGAAGTTGCTACTAATAGCTTCATATTTGAATAATCGAATTATTTTGCACCATAGTTGACATATCTAAGCATGAGAATGGTCTGAGACCAACAATGACTGTGCAGCTCCATCAGATCTATCAACTAAAAGGCAGTTTCTGTCTCCATAAAGTATGAACGCCAACTTTTTTACCTGCTCAAATTGTGAGACCCAACCATTGGCACCATATTGTTGTTCAAATGAGTGAGCCCAAGCATCAGGATCATCACGCTGTGCTTTGTGTTGGCTGAACTCTTCAATCCACCTGTCATTAGCTTGAAGACTAGTTCTTAGAGGACCTTGAGACTCATTCCAATACTCCTCCAGTTCCCACAGTCTTCCAGGAAAAGGTCCCTGTGCTGGGACACTTCCATCAATCTCTAGGGAAGACAGCAATGCATTCACCTAATAGAGATAACTTTGTGAAGCTGAGACTCATAGCTTTCCATATTTAATGACATTGAAGAAAGAGAAATAACATTTCAACGTAAAAGAATTAAAAGAACTAGCAGACCTTGAAGAAGGAAGAACAATTTTACCTGAGCATTAATATAATCCTCGCTCTGATCAGGGAAAAAGTGACGTGCCATTATGCTGCTACGGTCACGTATGCATTTTTTGTCACCTTGAGACAGCCCTAACATCGGAAGGTTGGTAGGACAAAATGGAATTCTTCCATGGCTACTACCAATGAACGAGTGCAAAAAGCTTGACAGAACTGTTTGGGGAGATCCTGCAAGGGATCAAAAAATGTTGTTTTAGAAGAATTTAAGAATTTATTCATTATTGTTATGGTCAATATGACTTGATCGCAGTCAGCGCCTTTGCATCAATGTTGGCGTAGGAACCTTTTATACATCATGGTTATATAGGCTAAAAAGTAAGCTTCTTCCAACATTACCCTTAGACACATCCCATAGATTCAATTTTTTTAAGGTAATTGTTATAAACAAAACACAGGCATCTTTCAAGATATACACATTCTTGTCACTTAAAATTTCATCTTTGAACTGGCTAGCATACCACCATCCTCACATGCCCATTCACCTATTATAGTGGCTAGCCATCCATGCTTATCAACTCATAATGTGGTAAAACCTCTAGCTCTATCACCTTATTAATCTCTCGGACAATGCAATTTAAAATCTCTAATACACATGATCATTGGGGTTAAACTTTGGGCAACATTTTAGTTTTCCATCATGATAACCATTAGCGTCTCATCTAAATTAGTAGCCAAATCCCATAGAAACCAACAAATGTTGATGGCATCAATATCTTAAAGTCAACTTCCAAATTGAAAGTTGAGACATTACCATCCAATGTCGGTTGGAGTTGAGCACTAGGTGTGTGATTGAATTGAGGAACATTAGGTTGAGGAGGAAGAACACGAGAATGATGTATCTCCTCCCATGCATCAGAAAACCTATTTTGATCTGGAGAGCGGAACCCACGAAGAAATTCTGAACCCTAAAACATCAAAAAGATGGGTGAAAAAACTTCCCAGTGATGAATAGAACTTGAAGTAAATTTAGAAATAGAACACCATACCTGAGTGTTGGGCTGAGATAAAGAATGGTCAAATTCAGCTCCTGGAAGACCCGTCATAGGGTCGGGAGTGTCTTGATAGAATCCATTCACTGAAGTAGTAGGGGTTGATACAGGGGCTTCATTTAGCCTTTCCTGATTAATGCATACACAATAAGATAATAATGAGTATAAAAGCTAAAATCAAGTATTGTAGGTAAGATGTCTCCGGTTGGTAGCAAATGATACGATATAATCCAAATTTTACAAAATGATACTATATAATCCAAATTTTACAATTTATTCATATTAAACACATGTAAACATTACATGGATAAGTTTCAATTGTCAAAACAAAGACAAAATAGACAAATAAAAGGGAAATGAAACATCAGAGGTGAGTAAACAATGAAACAACAATAAGAACAACAAAAATTAAATAGTCTTAACAATAAAGAAAAACTAGCTAAATGAGCAAAGCATAAATAATAGGGATAACAAAAAGTTCAAACTTTTTTTATTTTTTTAATTTCAATATCCAACTTTGTAAAGTTTTTAATTAAATATCCAAATTTTTAAAAGTCAGACAAATTAATTCAAAATATTGTTTTCTTTAACATTTTATTGATGTTACTGATAAAGCAATTTAAAAACTAACATTTAGATGTAAAACTAACATTTAGAGAACTTTCATGGCATATTCTTTTTCGTATAGTTTTTTATTATCAAATAATATTTTGAATACATAATAACAATATGTTTGTCACAAATGCTCAACAACCATGCTGAGAAAGACGAAGAGCCATGTAGTCCCTTTAAATATCAATCTTCGCGTACTTCGTCAACAACACCAATAAAATATCAATGGAGGTAACTTGTTCACTGATTTCTATGATTTTTAAAAGTTTGAATGCTTAATTGAAAACATGACAAGTAAAAAAAAAATCAAAATTTTTAATACTTTTTAGTTCCTTATCTCTAAATAATAAGGCAATAAGTCTTATTATTAACAATAATAAAAAAATATGAAAGAAAGAAAACAAAGAAAACCTGGGTCTTAGAGGATGAGCCAATAAGAGCATTGGCTAGAGCACCAAGAGGATTGGAAGATGAAGAAGAAGAATCAGACACTGCGCATGCTGCTCCTCCCGTAACAAGATCCCGCATCGCCATCTCTATCTCACTCAGTATTTATCTTCTGTTCTTCCCTCTTTTATAGTCTATCCAATAATCGGGAATGTATTAGTATTTATGAAAACTACGAGCATAAATACAAGCAGAATTCGTAACCCTATTAAAGCATCCAGAAAGTCAGCAGCTTTCCATGAAATTTGTGTGGGGCAGTACGACTGAATCAAAGAAAGGAACAAAATTGAGGTTTCGTTCTTCGATTCTGATCCTACTCTACGAACCAGAACTAAGAAGTGACCGAGATGACAAAAATTTCAAAATCATACAAAAAAAAAGCATGGGGCAGGGGAAAAGACATAAAATTTAACGAATACACCTGAAGCAAACGACATTAACGAACATTTAGGTGGAGAAACCTTACCAAGATGAGAAATTTGGAGAGTATCTGAGTCGCAAATCAAAGAATAAAGAAGGGATAATTCCTCAACCGTTTGCGGTAAGGGTGGTTTCGTTGGGTGATAGCTGATAGGCGGTGAACTACAGCGACTGATGGCTCAACTCGGAAATAACACCCAATTAATTTCGTGTCGAATTACAATTGTCCTTTTTATCTGCTGATTGACGAGCAGAGGCTTATCCCTGGGCACAACATGGTCACTAGTCACCTAGGCATGACGTCGTGTCCTGTTCAGATAAGACGAAACTCATTTAATTTTAATCGATTAAAAATTTTATGTAATCTTAAAGAAAAATATAAAATTTTTAAACCCTAAGGGCTGTTTGTCATCGATTTTTTTAATTTTTTTTGTTGTAGTTTTTGTCAATTAAAAAAAACCCTTAAAATCGTGTTTAGTTAAACTTGTTTGTATATTTCATTTTAAAAAACGGAAACTATTTTATAAAAAACTTAAAAACTACGTTTTCGTAATTTCTGAAAATAAATTTTCATCTATTTTAGAAACGTTTTTTTCATAAAAACAATTCATACTTGTATTGGTTTCTTTCCTCTGCGCTGACTTTATCTTCTGCACCTTCATTGATATTGCAATATTTTTAGGTTTGTTTTCATATCTATTTGTTGCTTGATGTGATTTCTCTAATTTCTCTTATTCATAACATCAGATCTATCATACTTCTTGCAATCATCAATACTATTTTCTTGTTTTCTCTTTGTGTTACTATTTCGATCTGCATCCACAAAGGTAATTTATGATGTGGGCATTGTTGAAGCATCTCCTTAAATCTCACCTAAGTGTCGCATAATGATTCTCCTTTAGTTTGAGAGTAATACGAGATGTTGTTCCTCAACTTTACAATTTTCGTAAGAGGAAAGTATTTTAATAAAAAAATTTATGCCACTTGATGCCGAGTGGTTAGGGACAATTGTCTCATAGAATTAAGTCAATGCTTTGCTTTTCCTCTCAAAGAGAAAGGAAATAGACATAATCTGATGGCCTCATCACTCGCTTCATCTATTTTAAATGTATCGTAAATCTCTAAGTTAGAGATGCTCGTTAGGGTTCTCATCTTGGAATCTGTCAAATTAGACTTGAGTGTTGTACCATTTCAATAATGCTCGAATTGATCACAAAATTGTTCGCTTGTATAGTTGGTCTCATAATGTTGGACTTCATGCCATTTAAAGCATAGTCGAACATTATCTTTGGTTGGCCCACTATATTGTGTGATTCTTCAGTGTTCATGTGACCTTCTAAGTCCTCTATTTAACGATCTAATTCAAACTCCCTAAGGTTTGTTCTATGATGATTCCTATGCATAGTTATATCTTAAGATCTACGTCAAATAGCTTCTCAGTATTATTCCAGGTCATAAACTTACTTGAAGTCTAGCCTAAACTAAGGAAATAACCTATCTAACAAAAATAAATTAAATAACATAAAATAAAAACAAGCAATTAAGCAAAGCAAACTAAATCACGTAAAGTAAAAACAAATAAATAAAACATGACAAACAAACAAAAGTAATGACTAATTAACAAAACTAAAGTATTCCTAATATCACAGTCCCCAACAATAACGTCAAAAACTTGTTCGACCTTTTTCGTGAGCGGTCAATATTTAATATCATAAGTGCACGGTGTAACTGTAGCTAGTACCGATATATATGGGACAATCCCATGAGGATAGTAAGTACTAGTAATTACTGTTGTTCTATTATTTAGCCTACAAATTGATTTTGGTTGAATTAATGAAACTAAAATTAAATAGTTAAAGTAAATAAAGTAACATGATTTAAGCAAGAATTGACTAAGTCACTCAATTATTTATTGATATCAAATGATTAGTACTTAGGTTTCAAATCCCCCCCTAAAACCTTAACCGATTGATTGTTTGTCATGCAATTATGTTGTTGATTTATTGGACCATGGAGATTCCTAAGGTATGCTTGAGTTTAATAACAACTATTTCTAAGATCTCTAACCAAATTACTTGGGTTAAAACTTATAGAATTGCTTTACCGTATTATGAATCCCTCTATTAGGTTTGACCCTAATCTAGAAGATTTATGTCGTCCAATCTCTAGGATTACAATTAACTCTTTCCAATTATTGTGGATCTATTCAACCTAAGATTTCTCAATCACTAAGTATGAAATAAGATTAAAGTCTAATAAATTAGATTAATATACTATCATAAAACAAATAATAGGATCGCAACAATCAATCAACTCAATTGCATTAGCAAAACAATCAAAACATGTCAAAGTATTCAAATAGGATTCATCTGACCAATATACTAATAGAAAAATTAGCTATACATTGATGAACATGAAAACATATCCTAAATCTCCCGGATTGTTCTCTATTGCGTATTCTAATAATATAGATGACCGATCTTATATTTTAATGATTCTCTAGATAAAAACTCTGCATCCCCACTCCTAAGCTCCGAATCGCTTCTAGACCTTTGAACATCTCAAAACAGTGCTAGCCACTTTGTCATTTCATTTTGCCTCTGAAACATTACTTTTATATGAAAACCTAACCTTTTCGGTTATACATAGTCGTGTGCACAGGAACGTACATAATTGGAAATCACTGGATATTATGAATGTGTACAGTTGTACACTCCTTCTACATTACTGATTTTCTGTTTTCTGTCGCATTTTCATCCAAATTCCTCTCTTTCAAGTCCATAAAGGCAATTATCACCTGTAAACACACTAAGAGTATATTAAATACCAAATATAAGATAAAAGTATAAAATATCAAGCAAAATGCATCAAATATGGGTGGTAAAATATGTTCGAATGTCCATCTATCAGGCTACCTCTGTACTTGAGTTACAAGATAAGTAGAAACAACTCTTTAATAGGTTGCATCATAGGCTTCAGATCTCTTAGAACTCCTTCATCACTTGCAAGATCAGATTTATTGAGTTTCTCTCAACTTTACAAAACAATATCAAGTCATCTGGCAAAGCTAGATGTGTGATCTTCATAGCTTTACATCTTCATATGTTTTTTTTTGTTTTATCTATAATATTTATTTAATAAAATTTTCTTTATTCTTTCTCTTTTATAGATCACTTCTTATATGCACAATTTTGACGATCCTAGAAATCATGTTAAGAAAGACCCTAAGATTGAGAGAACCTTAAACATAAAAAGAAGACTTTAAAGGAGAATAAAAGATGATGAAGTAAAGATAGCTGTTAAAAATAAAATATCACTGAAGGATTTTACCACTTCAACTACCAAAGGCATTGGCTCAAGCATTGCGCAGCCTAAGGGTATGTTTGGATGTAGGTGGAGGGATGGAAGGGAATGGAATGGAATGACCCAAATGACTTAGGCCATTATTTGGGAGTCTATTTTGAAACAGGATGGAATGACAATTGATGGCTTTGGAAGCCATCCTTTGCCATCCAAAATTCAATATTTTGTGACCTCCCAAATTGGGGGGTCAGGGATGGAATGGCTTGGCTTGCCTTCCAAACCCTATTTTAATGACAAAATACCCTCAAAAAATTAATGAAATTACAACCCCAGTCTAGCAAATACCTACGCGGCTACATGTTACTACGTCTATTGTGTTTCTCCTTCAGCTGGCTTCTTCCATTGACAAACGTTTTCCTCCACAGCTACTATGCTTTTGATAAAGCTACGCGGCTACATGTTACTACGTCCATTGTATTTCTCCTTCAACTGGCTTCTTCCATTGACGAACGTTTTCCTCCACAGCCACTATGCTCTTGATAAAGCTACCATTGTGAATGTTCATAAAATTTAAATATATTATTAATATACACTGCGAAATGTAGAAATAGATTTACAATGCCAAAAATGATTATCAACCATAACAAGACACATGAATAAATGCCTAACGATGAGGGTTAATGAAAAAGAATAAGAAAGTTTATTGCTTATATAGGAAAATGAGAAAACTATATTCTGGGCATCCTACAATTTGAAATGCTTTGGGGTTACTAAAATAGTTTCATAGCAACTATGCATATTTTATTACAAGGGTAATTTTGGAAAAAAATTACAAGTCATTCCATTCCATTCATTTTTAGTATCACTTCCAAACAATGGTCAAAAGAGTCCCTTTCTTATTTTATTTAAACTTCCAAACAATGGAGTGGCCCATTTCATTCCATTCCATTCCACTCCATTCTATTCCGTTTCATTAATTGTCATTCCATTCCATTCCATCCTAAACTCCTAAACATACCCTAATGTCCAAGTTGCCAACTTTGAAATAAAGCCCTTGTTGTTATCTATAGTGTAGTAAGACCAATTTATAAGTTCACCATTTGAAGACCTAACCTATATGTATCGATGTTTCTAAAATACTGCGATACATTGAAGCTAAAAGGTGTACCTCTTAATGACCTCAAGTTTTAGTCATTCCCATTCTCTTTAAGGGATAACGCTATATGAATTTTTATCAATGTGTTTTCCTCTATGTTAGGTAAGGAACCATATCATAAACTTTGCTTAAAGGTAAGAGAAGTCATTATGCGAGGCTTAGGATAGATACATGGAGTTGTTAAGGTCTTATCCTTGCTATATCTTAGAAAAGTGGCTACTAGTTTAGAACTCTTTATAATGGAATGACCTACAATAGAAAGATCTTTATAGATGCTGCAATTAGTGGAGCTATAATAACTAAGGCAGTTAATGAAGTGTACAATCTCATAGAGGACATGGCTTAAAACCACTGCCAATGGTCAAACGAGAGGGCCATTCTTAAGAAGATTCCAAAGAAGTACAAAATGGATGTTTTAAATCTTCAAGCTACTAAAGTAGGAACTTCTACCACTTTTACACACAAAACTTACATAATCCCTTATAGGCCCTGTGTATCCCCAGTTTTTTTTCCAAATAAAATTAAATTCAAACAACATGCCCTTTTATTACTTATATTGTCCCACGTATTGACACTATAAGGCACTACATAATACTAGATAAGTGATATGTAGGGCACTATATAAGGTGTCACCTTTGTATTTTCTCATTCTTAACTGTGTTATCTTTGAAATTTCAATTCCTCTTTTAATTCTTAAAGAGATAAACCACCCCTATCCCTCTTAAATCAAACATAGAATACCCTAACACATTTATTTTTATTCATCAAATTTTTAGCTTCATCTAGGTATTTCTCTATAACAACACTAATTTTATTAGTTAGGTGCATTTTAGATTAAATAATGCTATAAATTGTGTCTTTTGTTTATGTAATGATTATATTTCCATTATGCATTATTTTTAGGTGATACTACTATGAATCAAGTGAATTGAGACTTATATGTACTTTATATGATTGGAAATTCTTAATATGATTCATATCGGTTACTTTAGTGCCTTAAATTCAAGGGAATGGTTAGTTTAGGCTCTATAATAAACTAACAGACATGGGATTGATATTTTAGTGTTATAGGCTATATAAGAGTATTATAGGTTGATTACATTATACTTAGTGGCTCATTCTTTTGTTTTGCATACTTTTACTCTATACTCCATCCTTTTGCATTCATACGATATCATTTATCATTTTAGCGATCTTATTTATGCTTTTCTCCAAATATCACAGTATGGTGCGAACTTAGGGATTACCTAGTCCACTTACATAGCCAGTAGCACACAAGAGGACTAGAGTGGACACCACTAACTCATTTCATTGATTAGGACATCCTCAAATAGGTTAATCTCACCAATGGGGTATGTGAGATAATTTC
Organism: Erythroxylum areolatum; assembly: GCA_024520975.1. Lineage (NCBI taxonomy): Eukaryota > Viridiplantae > Streptophyta > Magnoliopsida > Malpighiales > Erythroxylaceae > Erythroxylum > Erythroxylum areolatum. The sequence goes on along the minus strand of JANIJH010000009.1, from coordinate 203,855 downwards.
ATTTGATAGGTGGTACAATGCCATTAGTAATCATGATCTAGTCTATCACTAGCTTATGTTAGAGCTTATATGCACATTAGAAGTAGACGACACAAGAAAATTATAGGTGGACATATTAGTCCTTAAGTTTAGACTAAGAGGTGTGGACCCCAATTTGAGCTGCAATAAATTTGTGGTCAACCTGCATATTCTACATTAAGAATTGTGTGGATTTGTTGATGCCAATTAGATCCATATTAAATGAGATTTCCTAGATACAGATGTAAGGAGCTATTAGATATCAATGGTAATTACACACTTATATCATCTTATATAATATACCCATATCAATGGTAACAGACTTCGACATAATCTTTATACATTAGTATAATGATTCTTCGACATGGTCAACCTTAGGATTATTAGTGTTCTATCTTATAGGTTAGGAGTGCCTATAGATGAAATGGATCTCATAATGGTAGGAACTCCTATGCCTATGACATTAGAGTTCCTCACTATGAGTAAATAACGAGGTGCTTACTCAGGAGGATTAAACCACATGACCTAAGAGAGCTCCAACCTAACCACCACCAACATTACCATCTACACTAGTAGCTCAACTAGCTAATATGACATATATTGAGGCATATATGAATTGGTTGGGCAATATTATAGAACAAATCATGTAACATATATGAGTGGATATTTCACCTCCACTAGTATATCCAAAGGAGCTAGCTGTGGGAATAGAGATGGAGAACGAGCCAGAGCTAGTATAAGGGGATATAGTCAAACTCAGTAAGCCTAGGGAATTTAACTAGCTTGAGGCATTTACTACTGAGGGGGAATGCTACGGATGTTAATATTAGAGAGATGTAAAGTACTACTACACTAGTTGGAGAGGAGACCACTGTTTCTGATGAAAGCATGAGGACAATGATAACCAAGTCCTCCATAAGAAGTCTAATGGAGATGATTTCATTTGAAGAATTAAAGGAAAAGTGGGCGATAGTGCTATACATTCCATATCTGAATCCACCACCTCCCTAGGACCATTAAATTATGTTTGTGTTTTGTGTTTTGTGTTTTTAGTTTATATGAATATTCTTGATCATATATATATATACACACTATTGATATTATTATTTCATTTGGATTTAATTTATTACCAATATCCTTTTTAGTCCATTTAGCACATCAATGACATATTTATGGAATATATTCACATCTTAACTTGACCATGTGACTCAAAAATTAGGGAAGTTCATGTCCTTTTATTCCTTTACCCTCTTCTCATTTTTTATATTTTCTTTCATATTGGAAACATTAAAGACAAAGTTTACATAAAGTGTAGGGGATGGAGGACTACACACTTATACGAGTATATTCAAGCTTATTAGTTTTGTTAGTAGTGTGCCCTAGACCAATAGACATATGTGATTCATGTATTAACATTATGACTTGTTAATAATATATTATGAGGTATTCCTTTCATATATGCATGTATTTCGT
>JANIJH010000009.1:21027-32937 GCA_024520975.1 Erythroxylum areolatum | reverse complement strand
ATCCTTAGAATTCGGTTGTTCTTATTGATTGACTCTAATCCTAAACCACCTATCTCTTTTGGTTGACTAATATGCTTCTAATTTATTTTAGCTATTCCTTTCTCACCTTTTCCTTTACCCCATAGGAATTGCTTCATAAGTTTTTCCACGGTTTTAACATGTCCCTTGGAGAGGAAGATGTAAGAGCACCAGTAAAGTTGCATAGACATTATTACTAACTTCAAAAGCTGAAGTTTACCTCCATAGGACAAAGTTCTATTAGTCCAAGATCTTAATCTTTTCTGAATTTTTTTCATTAAAGGAAGACATTCACTGAATCTTAGTCTTTTGGAAGAAATAGGAATGCCCAAATACAGAAGAGGAGGATATTGCTTTGTCATACCAGTTGCTTGTGACAAGAAATGTGTTAGGTGAGCAATACTTTTAGAGAGCAAAAAGAAGCTTTTGTAGAAATTAATACTCAATTCAGATAGCTCCTCAAAACTATGGAGAGTACTTATCAGTAGAAAAATCGAAGGAGCATTTGCCTTGCATAAAAGTATCAGATCATATGCAAAATATAAGCTAGTTAGACAAGATATTGTGTTTCAGCAAAAAGGTTAGAGTTTTACAATGTTACAAGAAAAAAGAATGGTAACTTAGGTAACCTACCTACGGAATGGTAACTTAGGTCACCTGCCTACGGAGTGGAATGATATTATTATTCTCTGGAACGATAACATCAAGCATAATGAAGAAGGAAACAGATGTCTCACTCTCCTATTTAATAGCAAATGTTTGACAATAGAAAAAGTAAAAGAATTTTTCGGGGTCAAGCCACAATTGAAGATGCATTTGTCAAAGATCTCATGGCATTGGCAGAGATCAGACTCCACCTGAGCATTCACAAAAATATACGTTTCAATCTCCTTTCAAACGACGTCTCTTGGAATTAAGTCTAGTGATCAGCCCCCATTACATTATTATGCTTCATTATCTTATGTTGCTTATATAGTTCACTTACGAAACTAGTAATTTTATAACTCCTTTTTGAAGCCCTTTGAGGTGTATTCATTTTGTTTCTGTAATATATTGTGGTTTTCTTAATTTTTAAATGTAAAGATAAAAATAATTTATTCCAAATATATTTTATTTATATTTTTTCATAATTAATAAAATTACTCTTTTCATATCAGAAATTTAGAGATTCAAAACACAAAAATATAAAGAAAAAATTAAGTATAATTAATGACTCATCCTCCTAACCTTGTAAAGTAGAGAGTCTTACGAAATCGAGTTTGCCGTGAAATAAAATCGTTCCGTCTGTTGAAGACGTCGATTTCAATCATAGAAATAAATACAACCAAACAGCTGTTATATTTTGTGTGGAATTAATAAAAAAAAGAACAAGGACATTTTGGTCTATTCTGATCCATTTATGATAGAATACTTTCTGAAGATGGCTGACCCTCTTGAAGTACTCGCCCCTTCGTCATCCCTCTCATCGACTTCATTCACTCTGATCTCTAACCAAAATCTAGAACCACAATCGCCATACTTCCTTCGACGAATTCCTACTATTCCCTGACCAGGCCTTCCTTTCTCCTTCAACCCAAACCATCTTGGATCGTAGGAAACCAGCACACCTTATCTCTATTACTCGATTGTTACCTAGAGTCCATCACCTAGTTGTCCTCGCAATCTTAACTGGGCTTAATTTTACAGCGCCAAAAAAATATCTAAGTTGAGCAGGAATCACGAGAGGTAATGCTAGGGTTTGGTATCTTCTTTTCTTCTTTTTCTTTCCTTCTTTTAGTTGCGATCCTCTTACATAAGTCATAAATTGATATTCTCTTTGATATCTACTAATTCTGATTATGTTTCGTTGACCATTCAAAGACCACCAAAACACACACACACAAACACACAAACACATGGACGTTTGATTTATAAAGTTTTGGTGAGCTATTTCATCTTGTTGCTAGTTTCTTATACTGATTCAAATCCTCTTTTGTCTCGTTGATCTATTCCTTTTTTTTTTTTGTCTTGACTTATCTTTTGGCATGTCATTTTAATCTTTTGTTCATAGCTTGTGTTCATCCTTATGTTCTTTTTTTGTAGTTCGGTTTCTTTTAACTGCTCGTTTCTTGTGAAATTATTCGGTTGATTTAGAGGTAACTTAATTGTCAAGTCATGTTGTTATTAGACTATTTGTGACTATTTGTGACGTGATTTGGCTTTTGATATTTTTCAAACATAACATTTCATTTAGGATAATTTCCTATTCCTACGAGGTAGAAGACTTTAAGGATATGAAGGGGATCTTTGGTGATAGGTCTCGGGTATTTTGTTGTTGTTATCTATGAGCAGCTTTCTGGTGACTCTAGTTACTTCAATTTTCACTTCCCTGCTTGGATTTATCTAGTGCCCTGTAGTCCATGACATGCTACTTGGGTGGAGTCATGATTGAACTTTGGTTTTCTATTAGATGTCACTATAGGAGGTTTTTAGGTTTATTGGCTTGTTAGACTTTATAACAAAGGATGGCAGCCTCTGACAACACATTTACATGGTTTATAACTTATGATCATTCAAATTCCACATCTATATTACCATTATTCATCATCTTCCATACCTCGTTTTGGGTTGTTTCCTAGAGTGATTGGCTTTTAATCCATATTGTAACATTACGATTAATTTGTATAATAAATTTTCAGCTTTGTAATTCATCTAAAATTTGACAGATTAATTTTGTTTTGCTGAACTGGACTGGAATAGACTTCAATAATTTCAAGGCTTGTGATTTTCAAATCCTATATGGTCCATATCTTTACAAAGGGGTTTTAAAGACATAAACAACATCTAATCTTTATCTTGTTGACCTGAATAATGCAATTTTAGGCTAAGAATTTGTTAAGAAGTGAGGCTCCCTGTTTCAGCTCAACATTATTGCTCTTGTTGGTCCTTTTCTTAATGCAACTCCATAGTGTTAGGTTGTTTGGTAGATGCAAATTCTTTAATTTGGGTCATCTCCTCATTTAATGGGCATCCATAATCTTCCAGTAAGACCCTACTTTAGAGAATCAAGTCCTTTGAATCTCCTTTCTGCTGTGGCTGTAAAACTCTGATCATTTGTCAGTAGATACAGGCCCTTCTGGTCATTTGACAGTAGATATACACCCTTTAGCATTATCATTTTGTCTTTTAAACTTGATTGCTCGTAAAAGAACATGTTTCATTGTTTTGACATTGTTGATTTTTTCAAACCTTATTCTTATGCATAAATGTCGTTGTGATGTTGATTGTTATGCAGGGCTAGTGCCTACTTTACTATTAATTATATTGATTATCATTCTAATTTATCCTACTTATGTTTTCTTCTGGCTCATGCGTATCAAATCAGACACATTTTTAGTAATAGCTATTTTCTTAATCAGTTAGTGAGATGTGCCATATATCTTTCATAAGTTCCAAGTTCCATCTTCATATGCATTGGTCAATGGATTTGGGTTGTTATTTTTGCTCATTTGATGTTCAATTTGTTATCTATTCAAGTTATATATTTTGGGAACCAATTTCTATGATAGTTTTTTGACTGATTAGTTGTAGAAAATGGTTCCCTGTTGTGTGAATTTCCAAGATTCTTGGTAATTATGTTTGAAAGTAGGTTTTATTATGATTAGCTCACTATTACCCCATCACTAGTTCATAGTAATTCATATGCATAATATTTTTAATTTAACTTCTGTGTTTTGACGTCATGAAACTTAGATTATGCTTATATTTTGTTTTGGATAGGATCAGACACATTTTTAGTCATAGCTATTTTCTTAATCAGTTAGTGAGATGTGCCATATATCTTTCATAAGTTCCAAGTTCCAGCTTCATATGCATTGGTCAATGGATTGGGCTTGTTATTTTTACTCATTTGATGTCCAATTTATTATAACCATGCTTTACATTGGGAAATTTATCTTTTTCTTTGATCATTTTTCAAGTTCTAATATTTTGGGAACTAGTTTCTATGATAGTGTTTTGACTGATTCGTTGTAGAAAATGGATCCTTGTTGTGTGAATGTGTGTGACTCTTGGTAATTATTGTTAAAAGTAGGTTTTATTATGATCAGCTAACTATTTCCCCATTCCTTGTGTGAATGTGCATGACTCTTGGTAATTATTATTAAAAGTAGGTTTTATTATGATCAGCTAACTATTTCCCCATTCTTTTTTTTTTTTCCAATAGTATTTGTTAGGTGTATGCTAACTTTAGGAATTCCATATGCATCTGCTTTGTGCATTTTGTGTTAGTTTTGTTTGTGGTTAATGTTTGAGTACATTTCAAGATCTAGATCTCCAGTTTACATGAACCTAACACTCACTTGGTTAATTGTCTTTGTGTTTTCTTCTATTTCGTCCAAGTTTAGAGTTAAAGGGGGTGAGTTGCATATGTAATAGAATAATATCCAACTCATTGCATAAGTCCAGAGTTAGTTGGGTGACTTCGTTTCATCCAAATCTAGAGTTAGGTGGATGACTTTATGTTAAGCCGGGTCTTTATTGGATAATCATTATTATATAAGGTAGGTAGAGTTGGGAAATGTGAGAATACATGAAAATTCCTTCTTCTTTGAGTAAAATAGCAATAATCAACTGCATATGGGTCAATTCAAATCGGTCCATAATTTGTTGGGCCAAGTTAGGCTAGACTCAATAAGTTTGAAATGATCAAGGAATTTGTTTTATTTTTTAGTTTGGCTTGTTATGATTTTGTTTTATTTTGTAGTTTGGGTCGATATGTGTAGCAACTTTTTGGGTGAAAAATGTGACAATTGCATTCTATCTTTCAGTCTTAAGAAAAGAGGGCATAATTGGGTAAGATTGGATCAAAATGAATCAGTTCAGGTTGGGTGAAGTAGGATAAAATTAATTAATGGTGGATGCATCATATTGAAGTAGGATAAAATTAATTAACGTGGGATGCATCATATTGGAGTCATATACCATTATAGGCCTTTATTTGGATTGCGTCTCCCTGTAAATTAGGAAAACCTATGATTTTGTTTGGTGGAAAGGAAGAACAGGATGGTTCTGTGAGTTGAAGTGTCACACCAAATGGGTGATTGGAGGTAAAATAAGGAAAAGTATCACGCCAGATGGGTTATCTTTATCTTCATTTTCACATCGTTTTCTAGAAGTGAGAGTAAAAGAGAGGATGGGGGGAGAGACATGAAAGGCAGCGGTGGAGAAGGTGCTTGAAGGAAGTGAAAAGTTATATGAACTGAAGTTTGGAAGCAATTGCCTTTGGCATGAATATGATAGAGAAGATAAGAAGGATTCTATGTTGAAGAAACTAAAGTCTATGTTGAAGAAACTAAAGGATGAACTTTCAGTGGCTAAGGCTTATTATCTTAAACTTCTAGCACAACTCAAAGTGGGCCCCTGCAATCCAATCGAAAACTTGCTCATCCTACCAAATCAAAGATTTTTCACTTGGCCTTGTGTTGTGCAGATCTATTTTCATTCTGTTCATCTTTCACTCTACTTATATTTAGTTTATTTGCTGTATTATTTTAGCGCCTTTTGTCAAACTCTTTCCACTTGACAAATGTGTACCCTTCTTTTCTCCCTCCTAATGAAGATTGTTATCTGTGATTTGTTGATTGAGATCGAGTTCCAAGCATAAATATGGTTATGTGTGTTCACTATTTCCTTTAATTTCTTAAATTGTTTCTTTTTAGGTAAAATTCCCTAGGTGGACTGCAGTAAGCAATGATGTTCTTTAAAAGTGTTTCTGTACTTTCTACAACACTTTTTGGTCATGCCGTAAGTTCTTCCTCAATTTGATTTTCACTTTTATAGTGGATCTACTATTTTTGTTTCATCTTTATATTATAATTATGTGGTGGTAATAGAGAATTCTTTCATTCTCTCTTTCACTAAAGGACAAGAAAATAAAGTATTGCATTACAGGCTAAACAGTCTAACGTCTGCAGTTCTTTAAAATCGATTAAGATGTTGACCTCTTTCAATAATCAGTCTTTCTCTTCTCCATTTTATAATTGCCATGTCTATACAATGTCCCTTCTTCATTTTTCTATAGTTTTTGATGAGTGCTTGCTGATTGGATTCGATTTGGCATTTGACAGTAAGCTGATGTCATAGCCAGCGTCCAATATTATGTACATGTGCTCTTATGTGACAAATGATTCAAATGCATAAACATAAGTACATGGAAATATTGAAGCTGATTAAATATTTCTGATATAGTAGATCTGCTGGTTACTCTATGTCGAATTTTGCCGATACATGAAGTTTTGTATTTCATTCTTAGTTGAGGAAGTTGAGCTTTGCTTTTGTCTTCTTGGTGTTGGCGATGGTGCCAGCAAATAAATTCTAGCTCAATTTACTTGGAAGCTAAAAATGTTAATTTACATGCTTGCAGGTTGATCGTGAAATTGGAAAAAGTTTTGCTTCCAGAACTAGCATATTTAAAGCTTTATTAAATTATCCTTTCAATGGATTTATGTTCAGGACATTTACAACTTCTCATGGGTCAGAAGATCCACAGAATACTGATCTTGTTCATGATACGTTGGTTGATTTATTTGGGCGGATGCACTCTTACTTGAGAATTTCTTTGACAGAACGTTGCAATTTACGTTGTCAGTACTGTATGCCAGCTGAGGGTGTAGAGCTTACTTCTAGCCCTCAATTATTGTCACAGAATGAGATAATTCGTTTAGCCAATATTTTTGTTACTTCTGGGGTGGATAAAATTCGTTTGACAGGTGGGGAGCCAACAATTAGGAAAGATATAGAAGAGATATGTTTACAGCTGTCTAATTTGAAGGGACTCAAGACTTTGGCCATGACTACCAATGGTATTACCCTGTTTAGAAAACTTCCAAAACTCAAAGAATGTGGGCTTACGGCTGTAAATATCAGCTTGGATACATTGGTTCCAGCCAAGTTTGAACTCATGACCAGGAGGAAAGGACATGAAAGGGTTATGGAGTCAATCAATGCTGCCATAAGCTGTGGTTTCAATCCTGTGAAGGTATGTTCTTTAAAATTCCTTGTTGAATGGTGATTCTTTATGTTTTCTTGTTTGTTCATTTTTTTTGAAAGGCTTTTATTGATACTAAACTCAGAGTCTTCTCAATTTGTGCATATGCTGGCTGCTATTAGGTCAACTGTGTTGTAATCCGTGGGTTTAATGATGATGAGCTCTGTGATTTCGTAGAGTTGACTCGTGATAGACCAATCAATGTACGGTTTATTGAATTCATGCCTTTCGATGGAAATGTCTGGAATTTTAGGAAGCTTGTTCCTTTCTCAGAAATGTGGGATAGAGTGGTAAGTTAGAAGTCTGTCTGTTGATCTTTTATAGAAATTCCTAAATGCTTTCCCCTAACTTTTGTTATTGATTTAACCAGACAAAACAATTTAAAGAGCTTAAGAGGATGCAGGATCATCCAACAGATACAGCGAAGAACTTCATGATAGATGGGCATGTTGGGACTGTTTCTTTTATCACGTCAATGACTCAGCATTTTTGTGCGGGTTGCAATAGATTGCGACTTTTAGCTGATGGAAACTTTAAAGTCTGCCTCTTTGGTCCTTCAGAGGTAAAACATCTGCATGTCTATTATATTGTGACTACTTGTATAAATAGGGTGAAAATCAATGTTAGATGCTAAACTTACTACCGAATGTCAATTATTATTGCTTCAGTTGCCTTCGTCTGTGTTTCCGTATCTTATGAACTTGCATTATCTTTATCCTGACTATTTGCTATTTAACATTTCAAGAGTCTTTTATAGAATTGGTAATCAAAGAGTAAATCCTCTTATTCTTTACTCATGATGAAATATAATAATTCCATATAGGGAGGAAGGTTGTTGATTTATAACTGATAGTTCCATGCTTTTCCGTTTTGCATCTTTGAGTAATTGTAAAGTCATATTGGTGGATATGTTTTATTGTTGAAGAATACTAGGATCTTGTTTGAGGAAACAAAAATTCTTTATAGCCTGTTGTCTAAGATTTTCCAAACTGTTCATTCTTTTGGGCTGGTATATCATTTTTCACCAGGTTTTTATAGTTTGAAGTCATAATTCTCCAAATTTCAACAAACCATTATGCCTTGTGGTAAAACAGGATATCTACATAATATTATGTCTCGAATCAGTGGAGTGCTTTAACTTTTTCCAGTTTATATCTTTTTTCCTTTTTTTTGGTTTGTGATTTTTACTTACGTTTTCCTTTTGCAGGTTAGCTTAAGAGATCCACTTCGTCATGGCGCTGATGACAATGAGCTTAGAGAAATAATTGGGGCTGCGGTATGCTATTTTATATTTGCTCAAACTTATTTTATCCATTCTTGATCGTTCTCAAACCCCTTTGTTTTTAAAGACTTCTTTGTGACTGTCTTTATAATGATATCTGCATAATGGATATTTTCTTTGTTCCATGCTCTTCATCTGGGGCATGTTTAGGTTATCCTGTCAAAGAAAAAATTATCATCGCTCAGATTTTTGTCTTTCATTTTGATTAGAAGGCTACTTGCATGTTTCTCAAGCAATCAGATGTGTTTAGACAGTCATTGTAAACAATTTGCCTAGAGGAATGCAACACATGTATACTTTCTGTATCAGGGCTGTGGGTGTGGTGTCATTTGGCGATTCTGTTAATCTACATTCATGTTTTCATTGGTGGAAGATCACTCACTGCCTTTGGCTCCCATATTTTTGAGCCTTGCAACTTTTGCATATGTGCTACATGGCTTAATAATCTCTTTATAACTTCAGGTCAAAAGGAAGAAAGCTTCACATGGTGGAATGTTTGAGATAGCAAAAACGGGAAATAGACCTATGATACATATTGGTGGCTAATCACTGGTATGATACACGTTACCCTGTTGTGTGATATGTAGAATATGAACAGTATAATGAAACCTTTTGTTTTACATATTTAAATTTGTCAACAGCAGACTCTTTTACTTATGATTATAATGCATTGCTATATTGAGATCAAACATAAAGGAGATACATTTACTTCGATATCTTTCACTTAAATCAACAACATGATCCGTAGCAAGTTAAGAGCATGTTTACTTGGCTCAACTTTTACTTGTTTGCTGAAGACTTTTTAAACTCAGTAATCTTTATCACTGGTTTTTGGTTTTTGGTTGACGATGAGAATGGAGTAATGGCAGTCCTTCGTGGTGACTTTTTATATATTCTCCAGAAATTTCTACCTTTGAATTAACGTTATGTTGCTAATTGAATCTTCAGTAAAATGTTTTTGTTCTTTTAAGGGCCCACTTTAGTTATTTCCTACCCTTCATTCAGTGGCTTAATGGAAGAGAGTGAATGGTTATGTGGCAACTGATGTGTAGCCATGAATGTAGGGATGATTCCAGGAAATATAGCTGGAAAACCAGAAAGTGGTTCCATGAACGCTTGGTTGTAGGGTGCACTTTTCTGATCTCGAAAATTTGACATCATAACTTTGTGAGATTCATTAGTACGAACTGAAAGCAATGAGGATAACAGCTCTATTGCTTGTTGATCAGCTTAACAAAGTGAAAATTTGAGGTCATACCGCCTATTTTTTAGTATTGAATATTGATATGTTCATTGAGAATTGCCAAGGTCCGAGGATAACAGTATGGATACGTAGGTTTAACCGGAAGAAATGTGGTGGTGATTACGCGTTCGCATTTTTTATTTTTGGTTTTGGATGCTGGCATGGAGCAACTCCATCTGGTGTTCTTAAGTTGCGTATATACGTCGCTGACTATGAATTGTCTTCGACCCATTTCTTTCTCTATCGAGATGGGAAAAGACGCTGTTCTATTGATAATCTGATGATTTACTGTAGCCACAGCCAGGGAGAGACTGAAAATATATTTATTGTGGCAAACTTATCAAGATTTTCCTGTTTTGTATATTATGATTGTATAATAAATTGTAAAGGTTCTCTACACATATTGAAATTACAGTTTACATCCCGAAGTAGACTTGGCGGTGATGTGGTGCATTTGTTTGGGAATAATATTAAATACGATGGACGTATTTCACCGTATTAGATTCGATTTTATTTTTATCGTAATAAATTTTATTCATTTAAATCATAATTAGTCCTAGTAAAATTTTAGATACAGAATTATTTATGATATGGTTTAATTAGTCTCAATTGATAATAATGAGTTTTTAGCATATTTTATTTTGGTCAATTAGGGTTAGCTAGGATGTGTTAATTTTGAAAAATTGGGTGAATGTTAAAAAAAGGAAACGACAATTTTTTAATTTGACGCGGACATTGTAGGGTTCGATTTTGGAGGGAAAACTTAGAGGAATTTTGTGGAATTAATAAAAAAGAGACCAAAGAAATATTGGTATATTCTCGTATAAATTCCTGCTGTGAAACAATGGGATGTGAAAATTTTTACAGAACTTCTAAAAGAGCAAGTTTTAATGGCATCAGAGATCACTGGCTTAACCATCCATCTTTTTTTTTTTTTCTTGCTATCATGTTGATATTTAATGCTATATAAACTACAGCAACACACTCGCTTCATTAGTAATTCCGCAAATATTGCCCACTGATAAATCACGAAGATCTTGCAGTAGTGGTTATCACTGTTATTTATTTGCTTCCCATTATCCAATAATCGTTGGCGATTATTTGTGCCAACTTGCTGTTGCGAGCATGGTAAAGGATGGAGGCCTAAGGGCCAGGAGGTAGCCCAAGAATCCAGTCTGGACTAAAGATTATGTCATGGGGTAAAGAGTCAACAGAAGTGGGATATTTGAATGTAAAAATAAATAAATAAAGAAACATCGAAAAGTTGGTTATGTAGGGCAGCCAATGATTGGCTGGTAGGATTTGAGAAAACCTCAATACTGACACATGTATATGAATGGTGCAATGGTAGGACAAGAAGAAATTTTCTCCTTTCTATATTTTTCTCTCTCCCTCCCTTCCTTCTACATCTTTTCTCTATTCTTATACGATATTTCTGCAACATTCTTTTATTATGATATCCCTCTTCTATCATTAAGTTCTCTCCATGCCTCCCAAACCACAAAAAGGGTTGGAAGAGGCCATCCACGAACTGACTGAATCATTTGCTCTCTAGTTTCAAAAGTTGCATGCACCCCTTGAATCCAAGCTAGAGTCCCAATGTTTTGACCTCATCGCCACTATGCACAATCAAAACTCTTCCATCACTAACCTTCAACTTAAAATCGCCCGTATGGAAAAATCGTCTGTTTCCCAAACCTCCAGTAACCTTCCACCTTTACTAGTCACACCATCCCGACCTTCAGGATCTTTTCTCCCCAATCCCTCGCAATCATTCCAATGCAAAACACCTAAGTTCTTTCTTAGTAATTTTGATGGCTTTAATCCTCATGCCTGGTTGTTTCAAACTGAACAATATTTTACATTTTATTATATTCCCCCTCTGTAGAGACTAGCCATTGTTGCTTTCTTTATGGCTGATTAAGCACTTACTTGGTTTCAGTGGAGGCACCGCATCAACCAACTTAACGATTGGGAAAGCTTTACAAGAGCCTTGGAACTATAGTTTGGCCCCTCTACGTTTATCAACCCTTGGGCGCCATCACTTTTTGAACTACGCCAAACCTCTTCAGTCACTCAATACCAAATCGAATTTGAGAATCTATCAAATCATATATTTGGATTAACAGATGAGCATCTCTTGAATTGTTTTGTTTCTAGCTTGCGCCAAGATATCCAGCGAGAAATTGTTGTTTTGAAACTCAGATCTTTGACCCAAGCTTTGGCTCTCGCCAAACTCGTTGAATCCAAGATTGGAGGCTCGCGATCTATACTGCCCAAACAATCAGTAGATTTTGTTGGTTTTAAAAGAACAGCAACAGTAAAAAGAAAATCAGGAGA
>JANIJH010000008.1:65871121-65881543 GCA_024520975.1 Erythroxylum areolatum | reverse complement strand
GATCCGGTGGCCTATGAGGCCGAGACTACGCTCATTCCATAAAGGGAATGGCAATCCATATAAGCGGACCCAAACAGGTATGCGGGATACTCGGGATTTATCATACTCAAAATGCCGGTGCCACTGTTGAAGCACGATGGCTTTTTTGCCAAAAAGCCATGGGCCCAGCTCGAGGATAGCCTGTGAAGCTGTCTCAGACTGGAAATGAAATAAAAAGAACCTCATGCCTATGGAGAGGACATCCTCAAGGCCTAGGGTCTTCCAAGCACGCGTAGTGAGAGTCCGCATGGAAGGAAATGGCATATTATGCCCCAAAAAAAATCCGACCAAACAACGAGTCCACTAGTGCAGACTCTCATCAATATAATCATCCGGAAGCTCAAACTTATCCTCCGGAGGCTTACCAGTCCTAATCGGGAAGCGGAATCCACTATTGGAATCTGTGAGGATACTGACTTTCTCAGCCCAGGAGAAGTCAGAAGGTTATTTCCCAGTCTTTCTCCTATTTTGAGCATGCATACTACTAGCAGGGGCATTTAAGGAATTTAAGAGAATATTTTTGAAAGTACCTCCTCCATGGGCTGAAGTGGTTGGGTGAGTGGGCTCCTTGGGCTGCTGCAGATGGCTTCCTCCTTTATTTGAAGGCCCATGAGGAGTTGGGCCTCTCTTTAGTGGGTGGGCCTTCCCATCCAAGTCTCCTCCCAAAGCCCACGTGGTGGACTCTCTCCTTGCTACCGTCGATTTTCCAGGTGCACCAGAGGAAGTGATGCCCATCGGTTGAGGAAGAAGCACCGTCGCCACTGGTCCACGGGGAGGAAGAAAAGGCGATGACGTGGTGGCTCCAGCCACGATCTCCGGCTGGGGGTAAGCGGTGCCGGCGTTGGAGGCAGGCCCCGTGGGTGGAGCCATCGGTGAAGGGCGAGATCCGAAAGCTCCTACGCCGTTACTGGTGACGTAAAAGGGGGCAGAGTCGTCGGTGATGATTGGGTTGTGAGTGAAAGGTGGGTTTTGGTTGATTTGTGTTGTGAAAATGGGTGGGGAAGGGACGGTGGTGGAAGGGGGAGTGATGGGGTTTTCGGTGGTGATTGTGTGCTAGGTGTGGCTCCGATGGCAGTTCTGACAGGTGGGTTGGATAGATCGGGAGATTTCGAAGCTGGTGATGTGTTTGGGGGTGGAGGTTGACCACCGAAAAATTTTTCGGTGAGGAGACCTGCGGTGGTGGTGTCACCAGCGATGAACAGAGCGGCGGTGGCTGTGGCGGCGGTAGAGCTGTTAGTGGTGGTTAAGGAAGCAACAGAAGTGGCTGAAGAGTGTTTCATGGTGGTCGGAGTAGATTTTCGATTTTTCCGAGCCATTGTGCTAGAGAGAAGGCAGAGAAAATTCTCTCACTAAACCCCCTAAACCCTAAACCCTCCTAAACCCTAAACCCTAAACCCTAAAACCCTAAACCATAAACCCTAAACGCTAAACCATAAACCCTAAACCCTAAACCCTAAACCCTTAAACCCTAAACCTTAAACCCTAAACTCTAAACCCCTAAACCCTAAACCCTAAACCCTAAACTTTTTTTTTTGAAGAAGGTAACATATATATTAATTAAAAGGAGGGTTCATACAAGAGAGAAGCTATGTACAAAATAAAAGTAGCCACATGCGACTCTTAAAATGGAGCAAGAAAGCCACAGATAGCTCTCAAAAAGAAAACAAGCCACAGGTAACTCTCAAAATAAATCAAAGCCATAAGCAGCTCGTGAAAACAAAGCAAATAAACTATGTGGAAAGCCTCCAAATATGCCTCTGAAGAGCAGGTATCTGAAGATGAGTCTTAAGGCCAAAAAGCCGGGAACGAATAAGCTTAGTGATTTCCTCAATAATGTCGTGGGTGGACCGATGTTGCCTACTGAAGATCCGGTTATTCCTCTCATACCAAAGAAAGTAGACAGTGGCTGAGAGGACTAACCATGAAAGAAGGTGTCGGTAATCCTTGTGTCGACAGAGATGAGTGCAAGCCCACTGAAGAAGAGGTACCTAAGAGGTCGAAGGCCAAACAGTGTGGGTCTTCGTCGAGAGGGAACCCCAAACAGCGACAGAGAATCGGCACTGAAAGAAGATGTGATCATGTGTCTCCGTAGAAGTACCACAAAGCACACAAGTCGAGGATGTCAGGATGCCAAAAAATTGGAGCCTGTCCATGGTCGGAAGTCGCTCCTGTGATGCCAACCAGAGGATGAAGGAGTGTCGAGGAATGTGCCCTGGAAACCACAATAAATGGTGGATCGAATCTATGGGGCTTCGGGATCTGAGAAGGTCCCAGGCATAGTTGACAGAGAAGACTCCTGATGAGTGACCTCTCCAGACCCAACTATCGGACTTAAGCTACGGTCGAAAGCGGACTGAGTCCCAAATCTGCTGTAAAGCATGACTCCCCTCTGGAAAAGCCCACTCCCCATCACGAATGATCTCCGAAACCCGAGCATCCCAAGAGAGCCCTGTAGAAGATAGATCACAGAAGGAGAATCGGTCACATAGGGGGCCCTGATTTGGTAACCAATAATCCTGCCAAAGGGTAGTATCTCTACCATCTCTAATGCAAGCTACGATAAGGCCTCTGCACCACTCTTGGCTCAACAGAATCTTCCGCCAAACCCAGGAAGAGCTCGACGGGACCCGAATATGCCAAAAGGATCTACCTCGCAGCAACACTACATGTACCCACATGGTCCACGTGGAAGATCGGTCTGTGAATAGTCGCCACACATACTTAAGCGCAGCTGCCCTATTCCAATCCCTGATCCTCTTAACTCCAAGTCCACCCTCCTGTCTCGGAAAACAGACTGACTCCCATGCCACCTTAGCCCCAGTGTGGGACAATGAAGTACCCCTCTAGAGAAAAGCTGACAGGATACTCTCAATGCGGCGAGTGATGCTAGCAGGCAGTAGGAACATACCTGACCAGTAGACCTATATAGAGAAAAGTACAGATCTAATAACCTGCAGCCGACCCGCGTAAGTAAGAGAGGCTGAAGTCCACAGTCGAATCCAGGAAAGTATCCTCTCCACCAAAGGAAGACAATCTTCATGCCTCAGCTGGGTAGTGATAAATGGAACACCCAAGTAACGGATCGGGAGGGAACCAATCTGAATCCCGATGAGACTCTGTAAAGAGGAAACCTCCACCTTAGGGATCCCTGAAAAAAAGACCCGGCTCTTATCCGAGTTCATGGCTAACCCGAAAACCCTCTCAAAAACTGTCAAAGCCTGACGGATGATCTCAAGAGAATCTGAATCTGCACGGCTGAAAAGAACCAAATCATCCGCAAAACAGAGATGGGTGAGGGAAAGCTGCCGACACCTCCAATGATAGCCATAATCCAGAGATGCTGTCACCTCTCGCAGTATCCCATCTAGCCCCTCCATCGCCAGTACAAATAGATAGGAAGAAAGGGGGTCCCCTTGTCGCACCCTCCGTGTGGCAGCAAAATAACCATGAAGTGATCCGTTAAGAGCTACCGAGAAATGTGCAAAGTGGAGACATGCCTCAATCCATCTAATCATGCTATCAGGAACTCCGATAGTCCTTAATCCCAGTAAAATGAACTCCCAGTTGACTGTATCGAATGCCTTACGAATATCAACCTTGATAGCACAACGTGGTGGTGAGCGATCGAGGTGATAATTGTGCATCAACTCCTGGGTAAGAAAAATCGCATCTGCAATCTGCTTCCCCGGGACAAACGCCATTTGAGCTCGCCCAATCACCTCTGGTAAAGCAACTTTAAACCAATTTGCAATGACCTTTGAGATACACTTGTAAAGGACATTGCAGCAAGAGATCGGCCTAAAGTCGCTCAAAGTCTGCGGACTCTCCACCTTGGGAACCAAGGTAATCCTAGTAGAATTCACCCAGCGAGGCAACGCCGAGGTAGAGAAGAAATACCGCACCGCTGCTCTGAAATCTGCTCCTATAATATCCCAACAACTCCTAAAGAAGAAAGAGGTATAACCATCAGGTCCTGAAGCCTTATCCTCCGGAATGGAGAATAAGGCATGACAGATCTCCTCATCCGAAACTGGACCCACTAATGACTGAACCATATCCTCTGGGATACGTCAGGTGAAAAAATGAGCAGCATCATTTGAAGGAGGCGAGGGGGAGAGCGGAGTATATCCTGAAAATAATCCACTGCCATCATCCCCAAGGCTCCCTGATCAATGATAAACGTGCCAGTCCCATCATCCAATCCATGTACGCGACCTCGGACCTGGCGATGGATCAAGGATCTGTGGAAAAAACTAGTGTTTTGGTCCTCCAGAGCAAGCCACTGAATCCTGGATCGCTGTCAATAGAAAGACTCCTCATCCTGCAGGAGTCGATAGTACTGTCGAGCGAGGTGACGTTATACAAGACCGAGATCTAGCGAGTGCGATGAAGCATCAAAGGCTGCCTGAACGGAGGCCCACTGGGTCCGTGCCTCCCTAACCCTGCTGGAAATATGGTTGTAGTCCTAGAAATGGAAGGACTTCAACTCTCACTTGAGCAGACCTAGCCAGTGAGTCAAGCAAAACATCGGGTCTCCTCGCACTAGTGTAGCCCAAACTCTTCTAACAAGTTCTAAAAAGTGGGGATTATTAACCCAACATTTCAGAAACTTGAAAGGAGTAGGGGGCCGACGCCGCGGGGAACCAAAATGAACAAGCAAGGAGTTGTGATCAGAAATATCACGCGGCAAAACCTCTGTAAAGGTACTAGGCCAGGAGGTGAGCCAAGTGCGGAGTTGCCGAAACTTCAATCCAACCGTCTGAGAATAGAATCCGATCCCTCCTGACCATATGCCAAGTATAATGTAGACCCCGGTAAGGAAGTCGGAGCAACTCAAAATCATGTATACACTCCCCAAACTCATCCATATGGTGATACCACCCAATATCTCCACCAACTCTGTCTGAATGACTCAGAATGGCATTAAAATCACCCAACACCAACCAAGGCATAGAATGAAATCGGTCAGCCTGACCGTGAAGGAAGTCCCAAAGCTCTTTCCTAGTGCCCGGGTCCGTGGATCCATAGATCACTGTAAGGCCAAAAACAGAACCCTCTCATCATCGAGTCACCTCACAACTGATGCCCTAAAGGGTAGACACCGAATGTCGGACCTCAAACAGACTGGGGTCCCAACAAACCAGAATACAGCAGGCTACCTGATCCGTCACGTTACTCAAATAATCCCATCCATGACAAGTAGTCGAGACTACTTCCTCTAAGGAGGGGGAAACTACCTTGGTCTCCAGGAGACCAACTAATCTAAGATCATGACGAAGATTCTAATCTCGAACAGCGCGTTGAGTGTGGGGACCATTAAGGCCCCTAATATTCCAACTTCCTATCATAGGAAACGGAATAGAAAATAAATCTACAGAAATCAAAGAGAGGGGGGTCCCCTCACTCACTCTGGCGCCTGTCAACCCCGGAAGAGGGATGGGCAAGTCACCCAGCGAAAAATCTCCAAAAAGGCAGTCAAAGTGAGAGCCATGGCTACTACTGGGAATAGAGGCCTTGGAGCTAAGGAGGCAAGGCATCCGACTAGGGGTGGACCGCATCTCGGTAGAGACCAATGGGCTAGGCGTCTGCCTTGGGCTAATGCTGGTCTGTGCAGGCTCGGGTCGACATGGAGGTGGAGTAATCCAAATTGTACTCGCAGTGTCCAGAGCAGCTGAGGATCCCGAACCATCCTGAGCAGGGGTCTGTATCATAGCCTTGGCCACTGAAGAAGCTATAGGTGAAGCCGGATGCTGAACTGGGTCCATAACCTAAGGTGCGACCAAAAGGGGCTCAGCTACGGGCTGGGGAGCCATGGGGACCAGTATCATCTCCTGAGGCAATGGTGAAGCAGCAGGTGGTGCAACTGGTAGCTCAGGGGCAGGTTGAGAGACCGAAGGTGTAGCAGTAGGTGGAGGGGCGCATGAATGCCCAAATACATGACATATAGAGCAGCATTTAGGCATCCACTCGTACTCCAATCGAATGCGGATTGGCTCAGGACTCAACTTGCAGCGAAAGGCAATCTCGCGGACCGGCTCTAAATCAGCAGAAAGCTCCACATAGAGCTTAACAAGAGCAAGACGGGTGCGGGCAGAAGAATGCCGGTCACATAGGAGAGGCTACCCGATCTGGTGGCCTATGAGGCCGAGACTACGCTCATTCCATAAAGGGAATGGCATCCCATATAAGTGGACCCAAACAGGTATGCGGAATACTCGGGATTTGTCATACTCAAAGTGTGGGTGCCACTGTTGAAGCACGATGGCTTTTCTGCCAAAAAGCCACGAGTCCCGCTCGAGGATAGCCTGTGAAGCTGCCTCAGACTGGAAATGAAATAAAAAGAATCTCGTGCCTGTGGAGAGGACATCCTCAAGGCCTAGGGTCGATCAAGTACGCGTAGCGAGAGTCCACATGGTGGGAAAGGGCATGTTATACACACACAAAAAACCGACCAAACAACGAGTCCACTGGTGCAGACTCTCATCAATACAATCATCAAGAAGCTCAAGCATATCCTCCGGAGGCTTCCCAGCCACAATTAGGAAGCAGAATCCAATATTGGAATCCGTGAGGACACTAACTTTCTCAGCCCAGGAGAAGTCAGAACGTTTTTTCCCAGTGTTCTTCCTATTGTGAGCATGCACACTACTAGTAGGGGCATTTAAGGAATTTCTTAAAAGAGCAGTTTTAAAAGTACCTCCTCCATGGGCTGAATTGACTAGGTGAGTGGGCTTCTTGGGCTGCTGCATGCTGCTTCCTCCCGTATGGGAAGGCCCAGAAGAAGTTGGGCCTCTCTTTGGTGGATGGGTTGGCCCATCCAAGTCTCCACCCAAAGCCAACATAGAGGACTCCTTGGTCACTGCCGTCGACGGTCCAGGTGCAGTAGAGGAGGCAACGTCCATCGATGGAGGAAGACCCACTGTCGCCTCTAGGCCCTGCGGTGAGGAAGCTGGTGGCTACGGGGCTGAGCAAGGCGCAACCTCCGGCAGTGAAAGTGGAGCGTTGCTGGCGTTGGAGGCTGGTCCCATCGGTGGTGAGTGAGCTACGGTAGTGGCTCGGGCGGCGACAGCAACAGACGCAGCTGGGGAGCATGGGAGAAGCTTCACGGGTGCACCAAGAGACGTCGGTGAGGAAGACATCCCAGCTGGTGGCGTAGATACAGCATCGATGCCGACAATGAGGAGTCATTGGGCAGTGATGGCTGAAATTTCGGCCTTAGATCTACGAAAATTGGTTGTGTTTTAGACTAAATGGGTTGTGGGGATGTGTATATCGGTTGATTGCAAAGAAGATGATGGATGTTTGGAGGGAAGATGGTCATCGGAGCAGATTCCAGCGACGGTTGTGGTGGCGGCACTGCCACCCACGGTGGTCGGTGCGGCGGCGGCGACAGTGGTTAAGGGTAGGTGGGCTATAATGTGTGGGCTATTGGTGGTGGTTGGGGAAGCAAGAAAAGTGGCTGAAGAGTGTTTCATGGTGGTCGGAGTAGATTTTTAGTTTTTCCCGGTCATTGTGCTAGAGAGAAGGCAGAGAAAATTCTCTCACTAAACCCTCCTCCCTAAACCCTAAACCCTAAAAAGTAACATCTATAGGGGTGTATGTACTGAACTTTATAGTAAGGTTCATTAGGTTTACACGACACATTTTATATGTGATCTTTCGATCAATTAAAGACAATGAAGATTGACGTTTTGCATTTAGTACTTTTGGTGTATAGTTGCTATTTAATGCAAAACATAAAGGTGCAACTTTCTTGTCATATGGTTTGTATAGAATGTGTCTTACCCCGAATTAGATATATACTTCTTCGTATCAAACTAAACAAGGTATGAAGGACCTGATGAATGAGAAATCATACATGGTGTGGTATAAAAGTTTAAGCCACATTTCCAGAGCTAGGATTGAGAGATCGATCAAGGAAAGCATTTCTCAATTCTAGATTAATATGATTTGGAAACATGTGCTGACCGTTGCAAGGGTAAGTTGACTAGTAAGGACACTGAGGTCAACTCATGCTTCTAACTTGTTGAGTCTGATACATAAAGATTTCGATAGACCTTATACAATTGCATTGTGCAACTCTGAAAGTATTCTGACATTTCTTGATGATTATTCCTATCAAAGTCATATGTTTTTGCTTAAAGACTAAAGGTTGAGAACCAATTGGGAAAATTCATCAAGATAGTTAGATTTGACCGTGGAGGAGAATATCATAGTGGGGTGTTGCTGAAAGGCATAACTACACCCTAAAGGACTTAAAGAAGTCAATGCTGAGCAGGACTAATATACCTATCTAGAAGTTGAAAAACTCAGCCTTGCACTCATTTGTGTAAAGGCCTACCCTACTGAGGTAGGATAATCCTTATAAAGAAAGATTGCATGCTCGTTCCCTTCATTTCTATTTAGTAAAATATCTCAACAACTTTAGGGCTACAGATTTTACTGTAGAGAAGGAGGGACCAGAATAGTGGAATTACGAACAGCTAAGTTTCTAGAATACCATGTCTATGATGATGGTGAGCCCTTTAACCCTTAAGACGATAGCAGGATGGATACTACAGTTGTCACGTACCCGCTACTCGTACAGCTAGATCTAGTGGATCTAGATCTTTGTACCCTATATAGGAATAGGAACCCATATCGGTATACACAGAGGTTCCTGGGAGTACAAGATCTAATACAGTTAAGTAAATCCACTAGAGTGAGATGACCTGCTATCCCATTTGACAACATAGTCTATCAGGTGTACTGGACTATGTTATTAGACATATTACGAATCCAGTTACTTTTACAGAAGCTATTTCTGGACCTAATACGGATGGTAGGATGTGATGAATGACAAGATGCAAGCCATGAAGCATAGTAAGATCTAGGAGGTAGTTGATTTGCATCAAGAACTGCAAGCTTGTCAGTTGTAAATAAAGTTTTGGACCTAAAGGATTTCAAGATAAAGTTTAACAATTTATGGGCTCACTCAATTGCCTAAAGGTTCACTCAGGAAAAAAAGGTTGACTTTGTGTCACCTTTTCTCTTGTATCCTAGTAGGATACATTTTGAGTGATAAAAGCAATTACAGCTTATGATGATATAGAGTTACATCAGATGGATGTCAAAACCACCTTCCTGAATAAAGACCTTTATAAAGTAGTCTATATGGTATAATCTGTAGGGTCCCAGGATTCAGACAATACTGACATGTTTTGCGAGTTATGCAGATTAATATATGGTTTACAATAAACCTCATAAAAGTGATACCCTACATTTGGTGAGGTTATGGCCTCTTCCAACTTCTTGAAAAATAAAGCCAAAAAAATGCCTATAATATGAAGTTAAGGGAGCAAAATTATCTTCTTATTGCTGCATAAGGATGATAAATTGCTCACATCAAGTTACTTGACCAAGTTGTATGAAGATAAGCAATTTTTGGTCAAGAACCTTGATATAAAGGACCTTAGTATAGCATCTTCTATCCTAGGTATTCAAATTCACCAGGACATATCTCAACACTCATTAGACCTCTCAAAGAATGCATACAATGAGTATGTATTACAAAGCTTTAATACAGATGACAGTAAACCTGTCGTAACACCTGTCTCTCACACTGAGAGATAATCTTTGGTACAGTACCTAAAGAATAAAGTAAAGAGAGATATTTTGAGGAATGTTCCATATTCTATTACTGTGGATAGCCTGATGTATGCTCAGCTATATACTAGATAGGGCATTGTATTCAATGTTTGACTGTTTGGTCAATATCTGGTTAATCCAGTTATACACTTTTGGAATGCAGTCTAGCAAGCATTGAGATACTTGAAGAATCAAGGATTATATGTTGACATATATAAAAGTCAACAGACCAAACCTCATAGGGACTTCAGATTTAAAGTTAGCTATGCGTTCGGATGATCGAAAGTTCACTTAAGGTTACAGTTCAAGTTTGCAGATGGTCCAATGTTGTAGAAGTGTGTCGAAGAGACATGTGTAACTTCTTCGACTATGCATGCAGAGTTCATGCTAAGGGGCTACTTCATAGATGGTTTAACTCAGAAATTTGATTTCTGAGTGGTCTATGGTTCATTCAGTGGCCAGACTCATTTAATTTTACTGTGGTATTCTTTTTATAGTGTTGTTTAATAACAACGAAGAATATCATAGGGTCATAACATTTAAAGATCAATTATTTGGTCATAAAGGTGTTGATATGAAAAGGTGACATTAAGGTTTGAAGCATTTAAAGATTGAGGAACAGTGAGTCGATCCTTTAACTAAAGGACCTCACGCACTTATGTTTGTGACACAAGTATATAGTATGGGTATTTTGACGTCCTTAGACACTGTTAGTTAAAGGGGATTGTTATATTTGCTCCATGTACATTTGTACAT
>JANIJH010000008.1:65695357-65707883 GCA_024520975.1 Erythroxylum areolatum | reverse complement strand
TCAGTCCCTGCTCCCTCTTCCTCCTAGCATATGTCAATATGGGTTTAGGACCCATATTGCTATCAATATTGCTATCAGAATTGAATCAACTTGAAAGTACAGAGCTTAATTCCATAAACTTGTAAACATCAAGGGCTTGATATATTAAGTCAAGCATAAACCTTGATAGTTTTAGTAAAGCAGAAATAACATGAATTTCCACCAAAATTAGAAGCATATTTGCAACATAGTTTCAAGTTCTCATCTCATTTGTGTAAAAGCAGTTAGATTCCCATGAAAATTGAACTAAAGGCTTAAAAATTCAACATACTAGAATTTAGAAGTATTAAGGCTAAAGAATAATTCCAACATAACAACAGCAATAACACGGGTATTCAACATATTAGAATTTAATATAAGGCTAAAGAGCTCATGAACCTATGGTTTCCCTGTTTATATGCTGGGTGTGCCATATGGCGGGCTTCAATTGTTCCAAAACAACATTAGCAATAACAGGGATATTCAATTTAAAACTATTCAGTTAACTCATTAAACTAGTTGCTATTTCTCCTAAATGATAATCTTTGTTATAGTATTTTCAGTCAATTGATGGTACCCAATTTCACAGGTCTATTATGAAGCTAGGGTTCAGTTTTATACAAATTTAGAGCTGCACTATTGAAGCAAATTTTATCATTTTGGAAAATAGATCTTGCAAATAAGGAAATTTAAGATCCAAATCTCCCGACAACTTGTAACAATTAAAACCCAGTCAATTTGCGATATGTTCCTGGATCAACCCAACCTGGAGCTAATGATTTATTTCTCATAAATAACAAATAGTTTATTTGGTTAGGATAAAATTCCAGAAGCTTCAATTTGTTTAAAGCTTTGAAGTCCTGTTGCAAAGTCCTCAAGTATGAATTGCCTACCAGTTGAATGATAGAGACAGTGTAAGGACACTTGACAAAAAAGATTGTTGAAGATTAAACAAAAGGTAGCCATGAAACAAGGTACTAAAATATAATTAATCTTGGTCCCCGATATAGGATAAAAGAGAGAGTGATGGATATGCAAGTATCGCCAGGTTGAGAAACATAGATGCAACACCCTTCAGCCAGCTTTTAAATCCAAAATCAATGAACTATCAGCTCATAAAAAGTCACTGATAAATGATGGCAGTTGGCAGCTAAGCTCACCCGTTAGAGGTGTCATGACAGGAAATCTTTCTAATATTTTGTATAATATCGTAACTTACACAAATTTCTCAGTCTCTAGAGACCCTTTCAAGAAAACCCAATCCTGTATTTAAGTGCAAGAATATCTCACTTCTGTATACATTAGCCAAGGGCATCCAACTGCATAATCTATTCTATCAACAAGACATGAGTGATGCTACCTTACATTAGCAAACACCTGAACCATAACAGGTTTTTTCCCTACAAAATCTCAATCTATGTTTTCGACAGTTTTTTTTACTCCGGTACATGCTTTATTACACCTTGAATAGTATATTAACTGTTTGATCTAGGAATGAAAAAAATAACATCGTAATTGCATCTGTTGGAGTTTTTCTCATTGGTGATATTCAAACCACCATTACTCTCTAACCAATGCTTTGCCTTCATTGGTTTTTTGATGTCGCTACTATAAGGATGACATCCCTGCTTCCCTCTCTCTTGCAAGCGTAAGAGAATCTAAACTCTAGACAAGCAGTCTTAGTTTGAATTTTAAAATTTAGTATGAGTTGCATTGTCAAAACAATAGCTAAAAGAATTGCTTGCAAATTTGCAATTTGACTAGATGCATTTTGGTTTCCGGAACTCATGATAACTTCATCAGATAAACAATACAGTTTTCTTTAAATAAGAGGACAACTAAGTACAATTCTAACAAGTGGAAACTAAGAGAGATAATTGTATCTCCAAGAAGCTAAATTCTTTGTCAATTTCAGATCCAAGTAAATCAGAATGGTCAAGAACTCAAGATTAGTGATAGTGGGGAAAAAAATGATAACTTAAAATTTGTAGGTCCACTGCAATAAATTTGGATTAGAATTTTCATCAATGCAAAGTTAGTACTCACAATTTTCCACAAAAAATTAATACTCATTTGAAGAAAATTCTTCCAAAAAAGAAAATTAGAAAATAGAACGCAGAACAAGAGAAATTTCATTCATAGATCACCTCGTTATCAGTCAGTAAGCAGGAATGAATAAAAAATTACAGACATCAATTGCATACGAAGATTAAAAGATGTTGGATGTCGGGAAGGCCGTACCTGACTTGGGACTTGTCTTCTATGGAAAACTGATGAAGGCATAAATTTAGCATCAAAAGTTGGCAGTGAATGAACATAGATCGAATACAACCCTTCATGGCCCTTGAAAAACCTTTCCCAGAGAGATGCTAGTGGCAATGGCCCTTTAGTCAAGAACATAAATGCAATTTTTGGAACTCTGTTGAAAGGAAAGTTCTTTATCCGAGGAACAAAAGAAGCCCTCCACAAGAGCTCCTGATCACTCATTTTGTGAAGCAAAATCGAAGGAGGGCGAATCCAATGGTTCAGAGTACCGGGCTCTTTAGTGCAGGAAAAACTGGACTTTACAGTCGTGACTGCTGTTTGAACTCCAAAACGTTTGATCGTGTATACACTAATGATTGAAAAGGCAACAATTAGAGCTAAGGAGAACAAAAACAAATGCAATAACCTCATAGGAAAGCCTCTGGATTGAGTTCTTATTGAAACTATGTAGCCATTTGCTTCTTCTAATTGAGCGACCCTTGATTGCATATCAAAGACTCCACAAATCAGGAAATCACCTTGTGGGTCGAGACCAAAGAGATAAAAAGCCAATTACCAATCTGAGTTTTCGCACAAAACCAAAACCCAGACTCCAAAAATACATTTTGGAAGAGAAATGATGAAGTTTAAAAAGATTTACACATCAACAAATGCATTCGTATGGATAAGAAATAAATATAGATCTGGTCAGAGAAGACTAGAAAATCTAAGCTAGGCGCTTTATAACAATAACACAGTTGAGATCCCTAGTATTGTGCACATGGGAATCAGGGGAAAAAAAGGGTCTATGCAGAGATTCCAGGAAAGCAAAGGCCGAAGATATTACGTCAATGGAGGACATAAACACGTTACAGCGTTGGTGAACAAAACATAGTTCTATTAACTTCAGATCCTAAGACTCGTTGTATGGAGGAAATGCCCACAACAAGAAGTTGGACAGTTGGCCAAACTCCAGAGGGTTGGAATTTAGGGAGAGAAAAGGGGGGAGTTCGTTTCTGGGTTTAGACTGTTGAGTTGTGAAGCAATAGAGTGACGCGAAGGAAAGAAATCTGAATTTTGTGATAATGTTCTGCTTTTTGCGTGAATTTTAATCATCAGTTATGGTGTTGAATCGACTACCACTGTTACACATTGAAAGGAAAAGGCGGGCGGTTATCGCCTTATAATATAAACATACATACGAGCCAGTGGGAAAGAACAAGAGGCAGTCCAAACCAAAAATACAACAGAACAAAAGAAAAGAGGCCCAAACCCATGATGGCAACTATTAAACCCCTAAGTTCAGACTGCAGAATCGTGCGAGTTTTGGCGAGCCTTGACCAATGTTTGGCACATAAGTTGACACGAGGAAGGCGTGTTGACGAGAAACAAGGCAAAGTCTTGCGAGTTGGCGAGCAAAACCCGAAGAACTTGCAAAGTAGGCGAGAGACGTCAAAAGTATCGACGAAGATCTCGAGAGTAGGCGAGATTCGATATTCATGGGCACGCGTAAGCGCGCATTGGTGGAAATCTTCGACGAGACATGAGATTTGGATGCGAGGCCGCGCGGAGTTGGAAAGTTAAATCATGCGAGACCCGAGGGTGCACGAGAAGGTGTTAAAGTGTATGAGACCCGCGAGGATGCGCAAAGGCATGCGAGAGTGATGAGGCGCCTAAACACTTAACTTCGGCGAAGTAGCTCGGAGGTATGAAAATGAGCGAGATTTTTATACTAACTCGAATTATGACTTGTGACTTAGTCATAGAGCGACGAGACTGCATCATGAGTGAGCCTGATAAGAAAGATGGACTTGTCCATGGACGTGCATTGATAGACCTATATGTGGATAGGTTGTGTTGAAAACACTAAGGCAAATGTGGGAGAGTGGGATCATACTTGGTGCAAATTTTGGTAGAGCATCGGACCTTGTAGAGATTGACTCGACCCAGGCTAAGAATTAACGAACTAAGGACTTGGCTATGCTCAGATGAATGGACCATGACTAATGGATTTGTTGTGGGAGCATTAAATCAGACTAGTGTGCTAGTGGGCTTCGGCGAGATCACATTGCATCATCAGCGGATAGAGATCACGGGGAGATATTGGATGATGTGGCGATGAGTGAGAGTTAGAGTTACTATGAAACTCAACATCTGAAGATAGTGGAGATCTTCGCGAATAAGGATGTTAATGTTCTAGATAGTGTTCTAGATAAATGTAAACTCTATCTTAAGTTATGTTGTTAGATTCTATCTTATCAGTTAGAGTCCTATTTGGATGGGGGTGTTATCCAATTGGTTCATGTAATCTTATCTGATAGAGATAGACGTGATCTTAGGTAGTACAAATTTAGTGGGAATCTGTGACTTCAAGCTAGGATGCCTATATATAGCTCATTCGAGCTTTGCTCTTCAAGGAGACATTCTGTAATTCATCTAGAGGGAGTGAGTTCTCACAGAGAGCATTCTTTGTATTCTTTTGATGGAAAGTAATATAAAGTTGATCTTTTGATCGTATCTCTGTGTGTTTCCTTATTGCCTATATTCTTTATTGCTTCTTGTTTCTTTGAATGTGTGCAAGGTAAACACTTCGAGAGTTGGAAAAATGCTGAGTCTTGCTTTAATGGATCTAAGTAAGACTGCCGTACAAAGGGTGTGAGCAAGCAACTTCGAGTGAAAGTTCGAGTTTCCAAGGTGACTTTTGTAACAACAACCAAAGTTGGTTAAGATCAAGTTCTTTATGATTCTGATCATGGATTTTAGTCTAATAGGAGTGATGGCAAGGAAAGGGAAACAGGGTTTGCAAGGACGTGAATCTCGAAAATGGGAAGTCAGGGTTCAGGTGTTAGTGTAGGATAGGTTTTGTTGGAGATGGCTTCGTTGTCGGAGAGGGTTGTTGGAGAGGTGCGTCAACTCGACCTTATCATTATTGTAGATATTCCTGAAGCTCCTTCCGCAGGTGGCTGCTCCTCTACCGCTAAGGTCGAATGCGTCTCCCCTCCATGCCATTGCTAGCTTTGGTGAAGGTAAAAGCTATTTTTATTGTTTTGGTAATATATGCATGACACGAGGAAAGTACCTTAGCCCCCAATGCCAGTTTCCAGGTGCACACTTTTACTTTGTGCTTCTTTAATTTTTCATGCGAGTTTGTTATCGAGTGTCAATGGGTATATTCTTATTAGTAAGTTGTTATTTTAGTCATCTCCTTAAGTGTCTCCAATACGTTTGTGGTGGTAATGGATGACAGTCCCAATTTTTCAATGTGATCTTTATTTTTTAGTCTGGAGTATTATTATGTACTGGTACTTTCAAGTTTTCTGAGGGGGATGAAGCTCGTGGATATCTAACTTAGTTGTAGTTTGAGGTCACGAGCAAATGAGTTCTCTATTTTCCCGTTTGTCATAACCATTTACTCTCATCCTTTGTCAATGGGGGTTAGGTTCTCTTTTAATCAATTGAGCATAGTGGGTAACGTTCGACCTCGTTATGACACGATCCAGAGTGGGATCTTCTTCTAGGATGTGTATGTAGCTCATGTTAGATCAAACAAGACGGTTGTTCACGAACGATGAGGCTCGACGACATTACTTCGATATTGATAAACATATTTTCACTGACGTATAGAGTCTAACACGTCACACGCCCCCTCTGCTACCTTCCTTGAGCCGACTGACAAATCTGCTATAGTGCAAGAGAGGCAGTCAATCTTTTCTTTTGAGAATCGTTGGTAGTCCACTTTAGAACCTGACGCATCTATTAATATAAGACAAGTCCCTTGGATTTACTTCCAACTTGACTCGTCAACTTTTTGCAAAAGCCTTTTACATTAGCATCACACCTCGAGCCTTCCTTCACATTCACTTATAGTTGAGGCTTACTGGGCACCAAAGCTTTGACAAGCGTGGTTTGATTATATTACTGTGTCCAATTGGTCCACGGCACATCCATTAGCATTGATTCTTAGAATTGTTTTACTACGTTCCCTTCTCAACTACAAATTTGTCATCCTTTTGTTGCTTTTTCATGCCTGTATTAATTGTTCACTGCTGAAGTTTCTATCAATCACTTCTTTATTATTAATATTATTATTATTACTACTACTAGTAGTAGTTTAGTATTGGTGTTATTATTATTATTTTATTTATTACTATTATTTTTATCTTTATTTTTTATTTTTATTTTTATTGTTATTATTATTTTACTATTATTATCCTTTTATTGAGTTTCTTATTAGCTTTAGTTTTATCATCATCATCATCATCACCATCACCATCATCATCATCATCGTCATCATTATTATTAATATTATTATTTGTGATTATTATTATATATTATTCTTACTTCCTTTTGCGGTAGGGTCTATTAGTTTCAGCTTTCAAGGATTTTTTAGGATAGTACGTGCAGGAAACGCAAGAGACATGGGTTAGGAGGGATGCCTTCAGATTATGCGAATAGAATCAGTGCAAGCGGGTCAGTACGCGCAACTTATAGGAATAAAGACAGAGATGATATAATAAGGATAGGCTCTTGAAACGTGGGGACCCTCACGGAAAAGTCCTTAGAATTGGTAGAGATCAAGTATATGATACAAATAGCATGCATTCAGGAGACTAAGTGGGTAGGAACTAAAGCAAAGGAGATAGTGGGGTTCAAATTATGGTACTCAGGAAGTACGTGGAAGCAGAATCGGGTAGGTATTATAGTCGACAAGGTATTTTTGAATAGAGCAGTGGGGATCACAAGGGGGGGTCAATGACAGGATAATGGTGGCAAATTTTATTTTATGCAGTGTGATTCTCAATGGAGTATGTGCGTATGCACCTCAAGCTGGCACAGACGGACAACAAAAACGTACGTTCTGGGATTGCAAGGATTGCAAAGTACTTCCGATCGCATGCCTATCAACCCAACATAAATTGTTAGTTTTGGATCTAGAAATTAAGAGATGGAGAGCACAACTATTTACCAAGCCATGCCGTAAAATCAGATGGGGGAGACTCAAAGGGGACATGGTGGAACATTTTAAAACTCAAGTTAGAAATAATACACTATGGGCTGTGAGTGGGGATGCAAATTGGATGTGGTAGGGAGCAACCTCTGTAGTGAGAGAGACCACCACTAAACTCCTTGGGGTTTCTAAAAGACTGGGAGGGGGTGGATGTTAGGCCCCGATTCCAAAGCCCAACTCTGATGTCATAAAAATGTGTGCTTGTGCTTGTTACCATGCATGATTATTCCAATTAACCCTCATTAGTTATCCTCAGTTCATCTTCATTCTTTGATACCATAAGTGCCGGGCTCCATTTCGAAATTATTCTTATACTGAAGCAAATATTCTGTGCTCAAACTTTCATCCAAAAATTGAAAGTCTTAGGGACTGAATTAAAATTCCATTCCTTCAAACCATTTGTAACTCTATATCTCTAGTTTATTTAGAAACAAAAATTCATCTCATTCGGAGCTCTACAGATCAAGATACCATCAAAATACCGAAACATGTTTAGTAAAATATCCAATTCATGCTCTTCCAACCCATATCCTTACTTTGGTTCAATCAATCCTTTCAAATCAACATCAAAAGCTATAAAATTTTATGGAGAGTAAGAAAAATGTGTTAGAAAGCTATTGGTCTAAGAATCACTTCATTTGGAGGTCGGTTAACAAAGTTATGGTTGAAAGAATCAAACAAGGTTTTATCCTCAATCACATTGAACCTATTTCTGGACAATTCGCATAACTTCCTCTAGAGATGTTGAATTAAGGTTATATTAAAACATTTTCGAAGAGGACCTCGATATCTACAACTTTTGTGAAGACCTTGGAGTGAGATTTTGTCATCTAGAGGGTCAAAATTGGACCAGACCAAAGGTCAAATGATTCAATCTACAGTGAATCATCAATCTGAGATGGAACAATTGACATAACTTTTTCTAGAGACATCAGATCAAGGTCATTCTTAGACAGTTTGAAAGAGAACTTATGGATCTACAGCTTTTATGAAAATACTAAAGTAATATTTTGTCATCTAAAGGGTCAAAATTGGACCAGACGAGAGACTAGATGATTCAATCTACAGTGAATCAAACAATTCAGTCTGAGAGGGAACAATTAGCATAACTTTCTATAGAGATATCAGATTAAGGTTATTCTTAGACAGTTTGAAAGAGGACTTCTGTATTAACAACTTTCATGAAGACACCAAAGCAAGATTTTTTCTTCTAGAGGGTCAAAATTGGACCAGACGAAAGGCCAAACATTTCAATCTATAGTGAATCAGATGATTCAGTCTGAGAGGGAACAATTGGCATAACTTTCTCTAGAGATATTGGATCAAAGTCATTATTAGATGGTTTGAATAGGTCATTCTTAGACGGTTTGAAAGAGGACTTATAGATATACAACTTTTAGGTAGACTTTGAAGATATATTCTGTCATCTAGTAGGTCAAAATTGTACTAGACGATAGGGTCAGACGAAAGGTTAGATGATAGGTTTCAGTCTAAGACCTCTTTTGGGACAATTGATATAATGTTTACTAGATATGTCGAATTAAGGCCATTCTTATACGGTTTGAAAGAGTACTTATATATCTACAACTTTCATGAAGACCTTGAAGATAGATTCTGTCATCTAAAGGGTCAAAATTGGACCAGATAATAGGGTCAGATGATAGGCTTCAGTCTAAGACCTATCTTAGAATAATTAGTATAACTTTCTCTAAAGATATCAGATTAAGGTTATTCTTAGACAGTTTGAAACTACAACTTTTATGAAGACACCAAAGAGAGATTCCATCATTTAGAGGGTCAAAATTAGACCAAACAAAAGGTCAGACGATTCAGTTTGAGATGCATCAGACGATTCAGTCTACAGTGCATCAGACAATTCAGTCTACAGTGCATCAGACGAAAGTCACCAGACGATAGGATTTCTACAGGGTCTTCCTCACGTCACCTTAAAGTTTTGAATCACTAACTACACTCTCCAAAACATCTCCACTTATAAAGATCATAATTTTCGACTCCTATGTCTAAAAATTTCATACTATATATCGTTGAAAAGCTAGAAAGATAAGCTATAACTTTCTAGAAGACAACTTTGTCTAATTTGGCATAGACCAATATAGTTTTTCTCCAAACTTCAAAACATAAATTTACCCTTATGAAGGACTTGAAAATTTTCCCAATTTTACTTCCTCTAATGCAACATCATTCTTATTCAATTAACTACCAGATTAACTTCATTAAACTCTCAAATCTCAACTCATTTGACTCATCACATCTAGCTACATCTCATCGTTCATAATTCATATCTTTCTTTTCCATAACGTCTATATATATATATATCAACACTTCATGTTCAAAATCATCAACTCAAGTTGATAACTTCTTCACATATATCTAATTTCAGCACACATCATCCATACACAATTCATATTTCATTAAAACTAAGGATAAGAGTTTACAATCTTTAATGGCATTCCAAGCCACATTACATTATCAGTATCAAAATCCAAAATGCAAAAGATACAAAACCCAATAATTCTCAAGATGCATCTAAAGTCTTGCTTTTACAAAATCTAACTTAATTTGCAAAAACATTGCAAAAGTGGCATGATGCCTCGACTTTTGGTTACCCGATCTCATTTTCTTCACCTAAGGATGGGACAAAAAGGGGGTGAGCTTGAAAGCTCGTGAGTAACAAGTTTATAACAAAAAAATAAGCAAAACCTTTTAAAATATTCACTTGTCTCAGAAAATTTTCATTGAGTTCCTAAAACACATGTTTCTCATCATGTAGTCAAATTCTCAAACTACAAAACATGAATGCATCAAACTTATTCAGATATCATAAGCACATAGGCACATCAGAATGGTTTGAGTGGATCCAAAACAGAATGTACTACACATCTCCCATAAGGGTCCTGTGTAGTCGTGAACAGAATGTACTAACGTAATTCCACATAATGGTTATGCATAGCCATGAACTTATGGGAGTCCATGAAGGAACTCCATGCTACTAGCGAGTAGGTGGGAGAAGCCTTTTGTCAAAGTGCACTTAACTTAACTTAGGGGACTACCACAAACCCACATAATCATGCATTTCACATCTTGTAAACATATTGCCCAAAATAGCACTTTTTGAAACTTTATTTTTCATAAACATGAGATATTTCGAAAACATGATTTCATAAACATGTTATCTTTTCAAAAAATTCACTTTCAAAGTCTTTTCATAAATCATCAAACAATTCATATAACAACATCTTGCAATTTCTCAAATCATTCAAAAGCAATAAATGTAACACTTATGATGCAATTGAAATCATTAAAATTCTTTGATTCAAAGAAAACATTAGTGGCTTATTTACTCATTATAAACATATACTCACTGGAATTCCTTGCAAAAAAAATTAGCTTAAGGATGTCTTTCCTTTTGCTCCTCTTGCCACTCTTGATCCCCTTCTTGAAGCTTCACCAAATGAAATGATTATTGGCTCAAATAGAAGCTCTTCTCTTCCTTTTCCTTTTTTCCTTCTTGAACAACCTCAAAATCTCTCTTGAAGGCTAAGAAAATTAAAACGCTAGCTTGTTTTCTCTTCTTTCTCTCCTTCTCTTCTCTTCTTCGTATGTCTCTCTCTTCTCTATGACACTCCCTCTTTTTCTCTTCAATTTTCGTTCTTCTCTCTTCTTAAAATGCAAAACCACAATTTCTTCTTCCAATTCTACCGTTAATGAGCCCAAAAAGTCTATTTTACCCTTCCTTATAAGCTTGGGTTCTTTTAACCTTAGGTGGCCTTCCAAAAATGCCCTTCATGCAATCTTACTACCTTAACACTTTAATTCCACTTACTCGTTCAATAAATCCTACTAACTTTGACATAATTAAATAATTACAAAATGAATAATCTATTAAAACTTCAAAATTATTTAAATCATGCTCTTTCATTAAGAAAAAACATTGGGGGATGGAATCCTGGTGATGATCAGACGAGGTCCAGGGGACAATAAAGGAGAAAAAGAGAGCTTTTAAAGATCTACTGGCAAGTGCAATAGAGGAGGAGCAGATAATTAATAGAGCAGGTATAAATTGGCAAAACAGAAGGCAAAGAAGACTATCTCAGTGGCTAAAGGAGACGCTTACAAGAATATATACAGGGATTTGGATACGGTCAAAGGAGAACAAAGAATTTTCAAGATAGCAAGAGATAGGGCACGTGAGACGGCAAATTTCAACCAAGTCTGCTATATACGTGATGACGTAGGACAGGTACTCATAGATGCCCAAGCTATCAAGCGGAGATGGAAGAGATACTTTTATGGCCTATATAACGAAGACATATTGGTCAACATAGAGTTAGGGGAACCTCTTGTGTCAGGACTATGTCTAAACGGGTACTCATGGGGGGATGATCACAAAGGGCAAAATTACAAAGATTTTGAGGGGGATGGGGAGCGAAAGGGCCATAGGACCAAATGACATCCCTATAGTAGTATGGAAGCAAATAGGAGCTGTCAATATTGAGTGGTTAGTTCAGCTCTTTAATATGATCCTCGAGTTAGCCAAGATGCTAGATGAATGGAAATTGAGTAGGTTAATCCCCTTATACAAGCCTAAAGGTGACATTCAAAAATGCCAAAATTATTGAGGCATCAAATTACTAAGTCATACCATGAAGTTGTGGGAGAAGGTAATTGAAAAGAGAATCAGGAGAGCTGCTTTTATATCGACCAATCAATTTGGATTTATGCCTGGTAGGTCTATGATAGAAGCAATACATTTACTTCGGAGACTCATTGAATGCTACAGGGAATGAAAACGAGATTTGCTTATCATTTTTGTAGCTTTGGAGAAGGCATATGATAGGGTTCCTAGAGAACTCATATGGCGGTGTTTGAAGGCAAAGGGCATTCCTAGGATGTAAATCAGAGTGATTAGGGATATGTATAAAGAAGCATTGACTAGTGTAAGGATGGTAGGAGGCGACACGGAAGCGTTATCTATTGGTGTTGAACTACACCAAGGTGCGACTTTAAGTCCTTTTTTATTCACATTAATGTTAGATGAACTTACCAAACATATTCAAGGAGAGGTACCTTGGTGTATACTATTTGCTGACGATATTGTCCTAGTGGATGAGACCAAAGAGGGGGTCAATACTAAGCTAGAACTGTAGCGCCCCCTT
The DNA here is from genome assembly GCA_024520975.1 of Erythroxylum areolatum. Classification (NCBI taxonomy): domain Eukaryota; kingdom Viridiplantae; phylum Streptophyta; class Magnoliopsida; order Malpighiales; family Erythroxylaceae; genus Erythroxylum; species Erythroxylum areolatum. The sequence continues at coordinate 65,695,436 of JANIJH010000008.1, read as the reverse complement.
ATCATAGGATATGTACCGGGACGCCCGTAGGTCATTTCGATACACACCCTACGATAAGGGTGCGCTACGAACAAACTAA
>JANIJH010000008.1:65634810-65645129 GCA_024520975.1 Erythroxylum areolatum | reverse complement strand
TCTAAGAAAAGGGAAATTGTATGATTTGCATGAGTTTGAGGAATAATGGTTATAAGAAAAAGAAAGAAAGAAAGAAAAAAAGTTTTTTTACCGGATTTAGAATGTCTTAGGGTTTCCAACGCTACACGCTAGTTTTATTTTCTACTGGATGTCGGACTTTGTTTTGGTTCGGTGGAACCGTTTGTTTGCTTTGTCTTCGCTTCGAATTTGATTCGTTTTTGATTTCGATACCTTCGCTACGTTCTTTGTTTTCCGTTTCGTTTTTCGGTTGGGGTCCGATCTCGAGATCGGGTCCCAACATAGTCATTATAGAAGTACAAGATAATCATGTCTTTGTAATCCTGATACTTTTCCCTCTTTAATATTGACACAATGGGCTATGTTAAATGTAGACCCATCAGGAAACTTGATTGATTTAAGAAATTGACAAAAAAGTTTGCTTCTCCTTTTATAACATATTGTAACAGGCGGGTGGAATCATGTATGACCCATCATCTCTTTTTTTCAAATGCAAATATTTTCTTATATTCATAACTTCCAATTCTAATTTAGCCTTAATTGTTTCTTTTGTTTTTACCATCAATTCCTATTAAAGTTCCTAAAATATTCTTGCAAATATTTTTTTTCCAGTATTCACCACATCAAGATTATGCCTTAATAGCAATTCCCTCTAATATGGCAAATTTAAAACTAAGTTTTTTATTCCAATTGAGCTCAAAAAAACTGACCTTTCACTTTCTATTACTTGGACGCTTTCAAGGTGTAATGTCACCTAAATGTTATAGCTAGACAAGTGCAAAAGAGCTTTACCCAATTCTACTTTGCCATTAAAAAATTGGCTTCTTCGCCATTTATGCCCATGTTCTAAGTAACAACAATATCTTGTATAACATAGTCATATAGGAATTAATGAATTTGATTGTTACATATAGGATAGGCCATATACCCTTTAGTACTCCATCTAAACAAATTCCCATAAGCTAGAAAATCATTTGTAGTCCACAGAATAGCCACATGCATTCTAAATGTTTCACCTTTAACAACATCGTAGGTTTCTAATCCAACCTCATCAATTTGTGGTTGCATGTATACATTGATATCTTTAATGGGAGTAGTTGGTCCCAGAATAAGTAAAGACAATAATATAAAAGGCTCCTTCATATATTTCCATGGACATAAATTATATGGCACTAGAATTATCGGCCATATATTGTAAAAAGTACTTATATTACCAAATGGATTAAATCCATATGAGGCTAAACCAAGTATAACATTACAACAATCTTATGTAAACCATGGAAACTTTCCATCAAAGTCTTTCTATGCCATTGAGTCTGCTAGATGATATATAATGTTATCATCAATGCGTTTCTCTTCATGCCACCTCATATTTATGGTTGTTTTTGTTGACATAAAAAGCCTTTGTAGTCGTGGTTTAATAAGGAAGTATCTCAAGATTTTATACAGTATCTTTGTCTCTTTCCTATCATCCACTCGCCACCTTGATGCCCTACAAATGGTACACTCTTTAAGATCTTTATTGTCCTCCCAAAATATAGCACACTCATACTTACAAGCATGTATTGATATATATCCTAATTATAGGTCCCTTAACAATTTCTTTGCTTTATAGTAAGATTTGGGCAATTTGTGTCGAACAGGTAATGTGTCGTTAAGAAAGTCAATTAACATGTCAAAAGACTTGTTACTCTATTTATTATAGATTTTCAAATGCAATAACTTCACAAGAAAAGATAGCTGTGAGAATTTCAAGCACTCTGGATATTATTCTTCTTGAGAAACTTTTAATAACTTCAAAAAAATCATCTTCTGTAATACTAATAATTATGTTAGGAATACCAATTTCATTTATAGTCTCCATATAATTCCTATAATCCTCTAACATCTTTCCAATCTCATCATCTCCATCTTCATTAATATCATAATCTTTTACATCATTACTGTTATTATCTTCAACACCTATATCAACACTTCTACTATAACTTGCTTCTAAATGCTCAATATGATAAAACCATGGAGTATTGTAGAGCCCGGCCTCTACCGCCATCACTCCAGGTATTGTCCTCTTTGGCACTTGCGTGAGTCATGACTCGAACACAAGACCTCAAGGTTTTGTTCCACTTTAAGTGGACGCCTCTTACCATTGAGCCACTTAAGTGCAACAAAACCTTGAGGTCTTGAATTCGAGTGGTGACTCATTCAAGAACCAAAGAGGACAATACCTTGGGATCGCGGGCCCTCTGAGGTGGTGCATACCCAGAGGGCTCTCCCACGCAGTGCCCGGATCCCACAAGTATAGAATTTATCTATGCCTCAGATTAGCAAGGGATATCTTGACTTTGAATGTTAACATTTAACCAATCTATATGTGGACAATGAATACAACATTCAACACCCAGTTGATATTTTACAAATTGCATGAAACTCTTAACTCCTTCTAAGTATTCAGTGGACCATTTCTAATGAGACATTCAACTTTTGTCCTTCTGGATATACAATTAAAAGTAAATTACTAAATGCAATCTTCGTTCTATATAACGTAATGATTAATCACTACAAGTTTATAATTAAGTTTGAATTCAGACAAATACTATGGTATATGGCATTGTTACACCACATGAAATGAGAAAGGGTCTTTTTGCTGTAAGTCTTAGGCTCATGGAATATTTCACTAATAAGCCTCATGAGATCTACACTATGCCTTAGATCATCCATAATTATATGTTAATTTTAATACTTCTTGATTAATCACTACAAGTTCACATACAAAACTCAGGCTCTCCTTTCATTCACACAAATTCTTCTCTATTTAAGTAGAAGATAAAAACTGAACAAATATTAAACAACTTACTTAGACGGACGGACAATCAGAGATGACAGACGATGAACGAGGAAAGTTAGTGAATATGTTGTTAAATTGTCCTTGGTTTGAATCAATTAACCTATTAGAAAAAATGAAGAACCTTAAACCGAAAGGCTAAAGAACCTTAAACTAAAAAACCTATCATACAAAGTAAAATTAAATGTTCATCTAAGTTGACCATATAATTAGCTATTCTTGAATGAGAATTGAATGAGAAATTATATGAATCTCCTTGGTAAGAAGGTTAAGAAAGTATGTGGAGTAATATATCAATCAAGTTCAACTAAATTCATAATAAAAAATTTTATACAGTACTTTTTGTTTATTACTATTTTTATGTCTTGTAACATAATACTAACATATAGTCCTAAGGTTTTGGGCTAGACATTGAATAAGTTCTGTCTTTACAATAATGTTGAAGGTTCAAAAATGTTTTACAGAAATATAATGAAGGGAAGGACAAATTCTTGTTTTTATATACTTAAGCACTAGCAAAGTTCTCAACTTTTTATGGATCTAAATAAGTTGATTAATTTGATTTTATATGATGAGTTTAACTTCTATGAAAACGCCAATATCATTGAAACAAATGAGGATGAAAGAGATGACATGAAATTATAATAAAGTGAATGGAAATAAGCCCTTAAATGACCCACATATTGATTCCCTACATACTACGAAGCGAAAATGTCATTGTACTTCTATATGTCCCTAAGAAACATTTCATCGAACACTTCATAGTCAAACCTATTTCATCCCTAAATAATAACATAACAAAACTACTATATTTTTCCATTATTGAACAACATAAAACACATTGAAACCAAAAATTAACTAACCATAGTGGAAAAAATGCAAAAAGCAAAATTGATGACCATATAATCATTTAACAACAAAATTTCTCACAGAAAAATAAACCCTAGAGTAAAGCATAGACAAAAAAACTCAACGGATGATTAACCGGAGATGACAGACGTTGGAAGAATAGTTAAAGAAGACCAACAATGGTGATTAAGGAAGAAAAAGAACGATGATGAGTAATTAAGGAAGAAATGACATGAAATGAGCAGGGGAAGGGGGCTTTAACTCAAAGTTTTTAGTTCAAAGGAAAATGATGTTGTTTATTGTTAAAATAAATGATGTCCTTTTCCTTTGACTAAAAACGTTTAACCCAAAGCCCCCCAAAGGTGTCGTTTCTTCTTAAAACAAACGAAGTTGTTTCGTTTGATTTTGAAACATTAAAGCCAAAGCTCCACAATGACATCGTTCAACTTTCACGCCTTTTAGTGACATTCAGGTGTAATCATCGCTAAATCGATTTTTTTCTTATTTATGAATTTTTAATATAGCAATTTTTAGGTATCGTTTATATAAAATAGCATATAATTTATGTACAATAAATAGATTTTTGTGACAACAAAAACTTGTTTCAAATTGTATATAGATTAATAAAAGTATAAATTAATGCAATATAAATTAAGTAATTTTGTGTTTTTAGTTTTATAAATTGCAAGGAATAACATTGTTCGTAACTAAATTTATTTTTAGACTTATAATCATTGTGAATAATATTAAATTTGATTTTTAAGAATATGATACCAAAAATTAATATCTATTTCCATTTTTACTGTATTCAATTAAATTACTATAATTATCATTATATATGGTAATTAATATAATGTCCTATTATTGTATAGAAAATAATTTTAACTAATATAATGATTTATGAATGCATAGATAATATATAAATTTTCTCATATCTTACTTATGTAATATATTAGTCTATTTAATCATAATTTTGTATTTATTGTATATAAATTTGGTATTTTTATAAAAAATTTATATATTCTATATAATTTCATTTCCAAAGATTAAGCCAAATGGTAATGAACCATTATTTGGCGACGATTATCTGAATCATCGCCTTATGGTATATTTCTTCTGACTTAATCGAAAACGATGACGTTTTGATTAACAACAAACAATATTGTTTTATACTAGGTTATTATAAACATGAAAATGAAGCTCTCTTCATTTTCTATGTTAATCCTCATGATTTCAAAGAAGTTTCATCTCCTTTGTTGTCTTGTTCTCCTATGTTACGGTCGTCACTGTCGAATGAGCTTTGTGTCCTATGTTGGTACTTTTTTTGTTTCTATTTTAAATAACCCTCCTTCTATTGTGCTATGTTTCCACGTTACATTTTGGAGATTATGTGGGTCTTGTTTTCTTCTTATACTATATGGTTTTTACTTGTTTTTGTGTTTGGAAGATGGTCAATTGTGATTCTGTGTTGGTTGTATATGGTTGATGCTTTTTCCCACCATCAATGCTTCTTTGAGGAAAGCGTACTAACTATTTAATGAAAGGTTTGTGTGTTAACTTTCAAAATGGATCTTTAAGTACTTCCATTCTATTTCAAGCATTTAGTTATTCAATTTTAGTCCAGTTCATTCCACACCTGAGAATTAATGGCATTTGATTACTAACAAAATTTAATTAAACATAAAGAATTTCATGCTAAATTGACTTTTCAAAATATAACCATTAACTCATGCTTTCATCACAGAATGTTGACGTGGCAACTAGTTTTTGATGGTGAAAATGGGTTTTGTTGGGAGGAATGTGGCAAAATTCTCCCTAGTGAAGAACAAATCAATGACTAATCTCCTCATCAAAGTCTAATCACCAGTTGCCTTCAATAGTTGATCTTCTTCTTAAAGGTTCTTACTATCATTTGAATTGCCTCTCTTCCTTAATTATCTATGATAGTGCATCGTAACGCTAGTCAAAATTAAATAACTAGACTACTATTATAGCAGTGGTGAGTTGAGGTTGATCCCACAGAGAGTGTGTGCAAAGTTTATGAAACAAAATTAACTGATGTTTAGGAAAATGAGGGGTTTGGATTTTAGAATAAGAAAATAAAATAAAACTAACCTAATAAAAACAAATTAAAGAAAACATGCGAAAAAAGATAAAACTGGAGAATTCGGTAAGGACCCAGTTCTTTGGTTCATCCTCGGCCTACACCCTAATTAAGCATATTTCATTGATTTGTTGTTCTTAAACCTCTCATAGCAATTATTAATCATGAGTTAACTATTAACCCGAGTTTTTTCTTAGGTTTTGTTTAATCAAGATATAATCGTTAATTAAACCTAACTAGCAAACAACGTAGGATATGATCTCTAGATTTAATTAGGCAGTGGCATTACAAATTAGGAAAACTGATTAATCAAGGCAACAACCATATACAGTGCGTCATTTAACCTAGGTCATGTTATCCCTAATGATTACAAATCATTAGTCACTACACATGAATTTCAATATAACAATTACGAATTATATCGAAATTCTAGCAATGTCTTTGCAATTAAACAATTCAATGAATGCATTAAAATCATCTTTTTATAATCCCAATAGGTTCATACACAAATAATCGAACAATAATGAAAATCCAATTATCCATACACAATACCTAAATCAGTTAACATAGGATAACATAATCAATTTCTAATAAGAGAAAGAAACAACAAAAAAATAAAAAATACTTAACCTAGGTCATCGGTGTCAATGTTACCTCTGAAACTAGCGTCAAGACATCTAGCCCTCCATGAATCTCTCTTGGAAAAATGCTTCAGCCCCTATTCAATGTCCTTAGCCAAAACCCCCCTTCAACTTTCTTTATTACATATCCCTCTCTTTTATTTCACCTCTCCTGCAAGCTTTCTTCCGCCTCCCTATTTACTGATTTAATGAACAAACTCTTTGGACCATCTTACTATTCACTTCATTTCTATCGCCCCTCTTGTTCTCCTCACTATGCTCTGATGTGACGAATTAAGATGGATGGCCACCTTTTGTTCATGCTCCTTTCTGTTCTCTTTTGTTTAAAAAACTACACGAAACCCTTGCCTCCAACGACAACGTTTCTGCTACTTGCCAACCATCCTTCTGCATTGCATTTTGTGCTCCTGGGACATCCTTCCTGCACTGCCATTTTGGCTCAAGCTATGGGTTTGATTGACCAATGCTCCAACTGTGTTTATGGATCTTATGAATAGTTTTTCAAAGGGTATCTGGATCAATTTGTCATATTGTTTATAGATGATTTTTTGGTTTATTCCAAGAGTGAAGAGGAATATAAGGAACATCTCCGACTAGTGTTGCAGACGCTAAAAGAGAAGGAGCTTTATGCTAAATTCAGCAAGTGTGAATTTTGGCTTCATAAGGTGATATTCCTTAGGCATGTAATCTCGAAAGATGGGGTACATGTTGATCCGAGGAAAGTTAAAGCAGTGGTAAAATAGCATGCATCAAAGATAGTGGCAGAAGTGAGAATTTTTCTAGGTCTGGCAGGATATTATAGGAGGTTCATTGAAGGATTCTCTATGATAGCTGCTCCAATGACCAAGTTATTAAGGAAAAACCATAATTTTATCTAGAGTGATGACCAAGTCATTAAGGAAAAATCAGAAGTTTATCTAGAGTGATGAATATCAGAAGAGCTTTGAGGAGCTTAAGTACAAATTGACAAGTGCTCCAATTTTAACGTTGTCTATAGGAGAAGAGGGTTACACAGTTTATAGTGATGCTTCGAGAAAGGGTTTGGGTTATGTGTTGATGCAAGGAGACAAGCTAATAGCTTATGCCTCATGGCAACTAAAGCCTTATGAACTAAATTACCCGACTCATGATCTAGAGTTAGCAGTGATAATTTTTGCCTTAAATATTTGGAGACATTATCTGTATAGATTTCAGATGAGGATTTTACAGATCATAAAAGTCTCAAGTACTTGTTAAGCTAGAAGGAGTTAAATTTGAGACAGAGAAGGTGGTTAGAGTTACTTAAGGATTATGACTTGTTGATTGAATACCATCCAAGAAAAACAAATGTAATAGCTGATGCCTTGAGTAGGAAATCCTCCATAGCCCATGTTCAGACAATTTATCTATCGTTGTTGAAAGAGATGGCTAAGCTTAGAATAAGCTTGAAACAGAAGGAGCCTAATTGCATTATAGCTAATTTCAAAGTGAGATCGATACTTGGGGAGAAAGTTAAGGAGTTACAAGCACAAAATACAGATTTGAACAAGCACTGAGAAGAAATTAAGAATGGTAAAAAATCTGAAGTGGTAGTGAGGGATGATGGACTTATAGTTGTAGAAAATAGACTTTGTATTCCAAATGTCAAGGAAGTAAAGGATGAGATACTCGACGAGGTACACAATGCGCCTTATATCAAGCACCAGGATGTATAGAGATTTGAAAGAGCATTTATGGTGGAAAGGCACGCAGAAGGATGTAGCATAATATGCTAGTAAGTGTCTATTGTGTTAGCAAGTCCAGGCTGAATACCAGGCACCTTCAAGCAAGTTAAGGCCATTGTCCATTCCTGAGTGGAAGTGGCAAAGGATAACCATGGATTTTCTGAGGGGTTTACCCAAAACTAGTAGGAAGCATGACATCATATGGGTTATTATTGATAGTTTGACGAAGTCAACCATTTTCTAGCAATTAAATAGACTGATTCTCTGCATGTGCTAGCAAAGAAGTATATTAATCAGGTAGTTAGACTGCATGGGATTCTAGACTCCATAGTTTCTGATAGAGATCCTCTCAATTTATTTCGAGATTTTGGGAAAGTATACAAGAAGCTCTAGAGACCAAGCTAAATTTCAACACAACTTTCCATCACCAAACAAATAGCCAATCTGAGAGGACCATTCGAACCCTTGAAGGAATGCTCAGGGCATGTGTGATGAATTTTAAAGGCGCTTGGGAAGAGCATTTTCCATTGATCAAATTTGCTTACAATAATTCATACCACTCGAGCATTCAAATGGCTCCTTAAGAAGCACTGTATGGGAGAAGATGTAGAATTCCTATATACTGGGATGAAGAAGGAGAAAGGAAATTAATAAGGCCAGAGTTACTTTAGATGGCAGTCGATAAGGTCAATCTAGTTAAGGAAAGGCTTAAAGCAGCTCAAGATAGAATGAAGAGCTATACTGATGCTTACCAAAAGGAAGTGGAGTATGAAGTTTATGAGAAAGTCTTTCTTAAGACATCTCCTTGGAAGGGAGTCATGAGGTTTGGTAAGAAGGGTAAGTTGAGCCCAAGGTATGTGGATCCCTATGAAATTGTTGAGAGGATTGGATCACTAGTCTATAGATTAGCGCTGCCACCAGAATTGTCACAAATACATGATGTCTTTCATGTTTCCATCTCCCATATCATTCAGACCACTAAAGTTTAGTGGAGAGATGATCTAACTTATGAGGGGACTTCAGTGGAGATCTTGGACACTAAGGAAATGGTCCTTAAGAATAAGAGAGTTCAATTATTCAGTCCTGTGAAAAAACTATTCTATGGAAGAGGCCACATAGGAGCCCTTGGAGGCCATGAGGGAAAAGTATCTACACCTTTTCAATGACTGAGGTAAGAATTTCGAGGACGAAATTCTTTAAGGAGGGGAGAATTGTTGGACCCCAAATTTTCTTCTTTCATTTTATTTTATTTTTTTATTGAATTATTGAATTATTTTATTTTATTTTCTTAGAATTTAATCATTAATTTAGTTAGCGTAAGTAGAAATTAAAATTTAGAATACAAATTTTAGAATTAAAGTAGTAAGAGTGTTTAAGGGAATTTTTGGCAAGTCACTTAATTTTAAAAACCATAAGGCATTGAAGGAAGGGTAAATTGGACATTGCACACTCATTAAGGGTAGAATTGGAAGAAGAAGAGTGGTCTTGCTCTTAGAAGAAGAAGAAGAAAGTGAGTTGAAGTGGGAAAGAAGAGAAATTGTGGAGAGGAGAGAAAAGAAGGAAGTTTGATCTTTTTTTAGTTTTAAGAGAGATTTTGGGGTTGTACAAAAAGGGAAAAAAATGAGGAAGGGAAGAGCTTTCATTTGAGCTAGGGTTTTAGTTCATGAAGCTTAGGAAATGCATGGGTTTAAGTATTCTAGTATCAATTTTAGTAAATATGCTTTATGAGTTCTCAAATTGGTATTCCTTTTGAATGGGATTTTTGCCATTGTTAAGGAAATCAAGAAAGGCAAGAGGAGCAAGAGGAGAGGCACCTTTGAGCAAGTATTTAAGAAAGGAATTCAAGATGAGTTACATGCTTATAATTGAGTTGATTACCCACAAATGTTTTTCTAAATCAATAGAGTTAAATGATTTTGAATGACTTCATAAATATTGCATTTATTGCTTTTTAAATGTTACATTTATTGCTTCTGAAATGATTTGAGAAGTTGCTACATGTTTGGTGTTGGACCCCGAATTTTCGATGGAAATTAGAAATATTAAATGAATTCAATGAGTGTTTTCGGATATGAACTGTGTTAGAGATGTTATTGTGCTTAAAGGAGATTGATGAGAAATGAAGTGATTGATTTTGATGACTTTGAAATTTGAGTAGAGTT
>JANIJH010000008.1:65516223-65527412 GCA_024520975.1 Erythroxylum areolatum | reverse complement strand
ATGAAAGAATAGAGGGTGTTTCTGACTGGGCTGAACTGAAGAGCTCTCAGGAGAAAGAAGAAAAGAGGGAAATGAAGCTCTCTCATATGGAGAGACCCATAGAAGGGTAGCGTCTCGTCACCGGTTCAAAGACAACATCGACACCGATGACCCAGTTAAGTACATTTCTTCTTTGAATTTGTTATTTCTTTCTCTTTTATAGATTGATTAGGTTATCCTATGTTTAATGTTTGGGTCTTATGTAAGAATGATTGAATGCTCTATTTGATCATTTTTATGTAAAAATCCATTGCTAGAATCAAATACAATACATAATCATTGTTTTTTTAATTCATTTATAGCAACTAATGGTTCGCAATCATTGGGGATAACATAAACGAGGTTAAATAATCTGAGCTTGTGTGATTATTGCTTAGATTAGTCTATTTTTCTCTCTCATAAGGCTACTATCTAATTCAACTTAGTGAGCATCCCCTAGTTTATTTGATAGCTAGGATTAATTAACGAGCTCTTTTTAATTAACCATAATCTAAGGAAAAATGGTAATTAATAAAGCTTATTGTTAATCTACGATCAATAGTTCATGGAGAGGTAAAAGAACAACAAATCAATGAAATATGTTTAATTAGGATTTAGGCTAAGATTGAACCAAAGAATCGGGTTCCTATTAAATTCACCACTTTCATCATTTTTGCGTATTTTCTTTAATTTGCTTTTATTAATTAGTTTTGTTTTATACCCCAAAAACTAAACACTATTAATTTCATTTCATAAACTTTACAGATACTCTCTGTGGGATTGACCTAGACTTACCTCTGTTACAGTAGTAGGTCTAGTTTATTTTGATTAACATTACGACGCGCTGTCACTATTATCTTTTTATCACTATCAATTATTTCAAGCTACTTTTTTCACCACCACCTTCCTTTATTTTCAAGCCATCAAAATTTGTAGCAAAATTTTATTTAAATAAGAAGCAATAGTAAAGGAGAAGATGATTAAAGGTTCGAAGCTTAGAACATTAGCATGATACAAATGATTAGTGTGATCAAGGACTAATTTTATTAAGTTAGATATATAGAGTTTTGTGCATCAAAATTTTTTTCATTATAAGAAATACTTTTTTCTAGAATACCAATATAAATATTTATAATTTTTGTTTTATAATTTATTATGCAAAATAATAATAATTATTATTAAAAATTAGAAGCATTGTATAAAGAAAATAAAATATCATTAAATATGATCATGTACAAGATGTTAATTACAATTTCAAAAATAATTATATACAAAATTAAAAATTCAAATGTTAGTTTAATCACTAGGACTCGTTTTCATCTTCACTACTTACATAATTCGATGCAAGTAAATTTTTGACCAACTTTTCAAGCTTGGCCAACTTTTTTTCATTACATTTTAATTTAGCAGGAAGTGACTGGTTGTCCCCTTTAAGACGTTAAACATATTGTGGTCTTAATGAGGATGAAAGCAATTGGCTTTAGCCTAAACCTAAGACCTTTGATGTAGCTGGATCGTGTACCAAGCACCTTGTTGTAAATGTTATCTACATTTTACTCATTTTCGTCAAATATTGGTGTTTGCAACAACTCCTGCATCTTATTCTAAAATTTAGAAAACAAAATAAATATTCAATTCAAATATTATTAGTTAGTGGTATATAAATAAATAAACTTAAAATTTAAACAAATTTTTATACTTGCATAATTATTATGCTCTTCTTCAGACATCCAGCCTTCACCTTCCTTGTAATGAGTCAGTTTCTAGAGTGTGATCCTATCACACTATTCTCCAGGTAGTTCCTTTTAACTCTGTTTTATGAAAAAAAAAACTTCAAAATATAATAAATAATATTTTATTTACTAATATAATTATAACTTGTAAACAAAGAACTTACATATTCATTTCCCAAGACATCAAATGATTTGGAGTCTTGATTGTGAGGAGTTTTTTTGTCCCTCTTTTAAGCTTGTCTCACACTTTTCCTAAATAAAGAAAAGAAATAGTCATTAAATTTTGTAATAAGATTAATGGAAGCAAATGTGATGAGAAAGAAAACAAACCTTAACTTTGTCAGAGGCCCAATAATCACACATATTGCTCCAAATTTTTTGATACATCCATTCAGGAACATGTCTCCTTGCCTCCTCATCTGATGAAAAATACTTGTAATATTGATGTAGTCAATAACGACGATCCCTATTCCTTTGTTTTGTCAATAAAGTCACACAGTTTGAAACATCAAGGTTGTCGATAACAATGATTGAGCTTCATCTGTGAACAAGTAAAATTGAAATTGATATTCAAATAAATAAAACAATATTACATATAATTAAATAAATTGGAAATTTACTAAAACTTTATCCAAAACATTCACTAGCAAGTTGTCTTCCTTAAACTACTTGGCATGCTTTGGGCAAGGCAATTCAATTCTGACAGTTACCCCTAACTTACTAGACAACTTTGCTGATTGAATCTTATCAACAGGAAGACCTTACATGGTATCAATATATATAGACAACTTACTATTCATTGCATCATTCATTTATTGCAACTCACAGCCTTTAATTATACCTCTACCTCTTTTTTTGACAATGATATTGGAACTTGACAACAAATGAATAATAACAAGAAAATAAGCATTAAAATGTAAATATATATTTGAGCATAAGTCTATTTATATGTGTTAAATATTAACAAACCTATAGATCCTTTTGCATTAGTTGAGGTAGATGGAGGTTGTTAATCTGGTTGTTGTAGGGTGTTGCATCTAGTTTCTATTGCTTTTAATTGCCTTCATATCTTGATTTTGCTAACAAATCCTTGTGTTTTGATACAATTGTAAAATAAATTGAGTGGAAATGGTGTGAATATTGAATGAATGTTAATTATATTATTTTGTGAATTTTGCATGAAGGTTTAAGGGAAAGTTCACATAATTTTGCATGAAAAGAAAAAAGGAAGAAAAGTGGTGACATAACAAGGTGTTAGTCACGATGGTGACTTAACTTGTCACCACTATACCAAGTGCCCTTACAGGGTGACTTAACTTGTTACCCCTGTGAACCATTTTTTCCTTTAGTTCATCAACTTATTACATTTCATGTGTAGGAGGGATAGCTCAAAACTATAAATCTAGAGTCATACTATAAATAGAAGGGGAATAGAGGGTGGCGGCACATTCGACATTCTACATTCTCGCAGACACACACATTCCATTATTTACATCTTTCACACCATACAAACTCATTCATGGAGAACTAGATAGAAAGAAAGAAGGTGGAGAAGAGAGAAACACAGAAGAGAGGTGTAAGCTTATGTTAGAGGTAGAAAGTGAGAGCTAAAGCTGAATCCTAATTTTGAACTTGAGAAACCATTCAACTAGATGACAACCAAGAAGAAGCAGAAGGCGAGAGCTAATACAGGAAGCTTGAGAGTGGCAAGACATCACCACAACTCCTTTATCTGAACATTTGCTTTCTGATTCTATTTATTATTTCTATGTTGTTTTATTGAACTCTATTAGTTGATAGACTCATAGTCTGTTAGCTTTTGACAGTCCACTTTGGTTATTGACTTAGTTTACTACTTTAATACTTCTTTTATACTAATTAAGATGGATTGAAGTATTTGAATATAATGAATCTTGTTATTTTCGTGATGGGTTAATCTCTTTTTCTTGAGGGTTAATGTAGATATTTTAGTCAAATATACATAATTGAGATACTATGTTGTTATCTTATGTGTTGCTACAGTTTCTAAACTAAATGGATATAATAGCATGATCAAACTTTGCATCATTTTGGTATTAAACGAAGGATCGAGAGAAGAAGTTTAATATGGAACGAGAAACTATAGATGCTTAAGTTAAGAACTAGAAATATGTTAACTTAAGTGGTAATTATTGATTGGGTTTAATAATTAATTTGGATGATAAACTTGTGGCATAAGAAAGTTAGATTAGTTTGATATTTGTTAGAACCCAATTGGTAATTTTAGTAAGATAACTATCTAATCATTTTCGCTTAGTCATTCATAGAAGATTAAATTGGTGAAATAATTCTCAAGAGTTTTCCACTTCGATTAATCTATTTGATTTTGCTCACAGTTTATTCCATTTACTTTTCAATTTAACTTTGTTATTTCCTTTAAAACCTTCACTCAACAAATAGAGATAGAGTGTTTAGGATTGCATTTGTTTTTATTTTTGTTCAACGTTAATTTAAGTGAACCAATTTCACCTCTGTGGGAGACTACCCTAGATAACAGCTATAACTACCTCGTATACCTGCGAGGAGGATAGCCTAGGTATTTTTAGAACTTACTTAGGCACAACAAGGGGGAGGAATAACCTTAATACTTACGACCTTCTTCCCTTTCTTTCTACCAGGTATCATTATATTAGATATCTATAACTCAAATATCAACAATCCGTAATAACATAACTCAAAAATAAATAATCTATATTAATATAACTCTAAAATTAACAATACGTAGAAACATAAATCAAACATCAAAAATTCACATAAACATGACTCAAACATTATCACTACGCATTAAAATAACTCAAACATTAACAATATGCATAAACATAACTCAAACATCAACAATTCACATTAACTTAACTCAACCATCAACAATACCCATAAATATTAGTCAAACATTAACAACACGCATAAATATGAGGCCTAAATTATCATTTATAAAAAAAAATATAATTAGAAGTTAATATAACATACAAATTGCCATAAGTTCATAATATTCCATCAATAACTTACTTATATCCTAAACTATGATGGGAACTTAATCTTATGTCTTGCTTCAACATTAATATTCTCTTTGCTTCAAATCAAATCTTTTTGCTCTCTATTCAAAAATGGAAATAGAAATTAGGAAATATAGATTAAACCATAAAATTTAAATATGAAATGTTGAATCAAAATTAATAGGTGTACTCCATATATATATCGACTTCCTCATAATTGTTGAAAATATGTCAATGCCCAATTTTGAGTTCTTATTTAGTTAACTCCATATTTTTTCCAAATCTATATCGCTTACTTTTTAGGAGAAAGCTGACAAGCTACCATCTTGATTAAAATCAAAGTTACATTCTTGTCTATTAAATCTTGTCTCCATGCCATTTAAGTACATCGAACAAAATGTTAAGCATTCATTTACTATATAAGCATCTGCAATAGACCCTTCAGGTTAAGCTCTATTACGTACATAGCGCTTAAGAGAACATAAAAACTAAGAAAAATATAAAACATTAACAATTATTACTAAGTAATAACTTCAGAGAAAAATTAGAAGTTAATATAAATTACCTTTCAATGGGGAACATCCATCGAAATTGAATTGGTCCACAAAGTTTTGCCTCATATGATAAGTGAATTGCCAAATGCACCATAACATTAAAAAAAAAAGATAGGGGAATACTAGTTCCAGCTTACACAGCATCAAAGCTATCTCTTTTTCCATGTTTCAAGCTCTTCTACTTCCAGTGTCTTACTGCATAATTGCTTAAAAAATTCACCCAATTGTCCCAAAGTTATGGACACATCCTTTGGTAAACATTCTAACAAGAAGTAATTGTTGCAAAAGTACATGACAATCATGGCTTTTCAACCTTGATACTTTTCCCTCTTTATCATGGCTTTCTCTTTTTATTACTTAGGTGTTTGCTAGGTGTAATGTCACCTAAATGTGATAGTTAGGAAACCACATCATCACCAAACAAGTGTAAAGGAGCTTCACTCAACTTTACCATTAAAAAATTTTCTTCTTAACCATCTATGTCCATATTCCAAGTAACAACGATGTCTCGTATAACATATTTTACTTTGTAGCCTCATTGAATGAGTTTGATGGTTACACATAGGACAGGTTATATACCCTTTAGTGCTCCATCTAGACAAGTCCCCATAAGCTAGAAAATCATTTATAGTCTATAAAAAAATGCATGCATTATAAATGTTTCACCTTTAACAACATCATAAGTTTCTAATCCAACCAGAGATGGTTTAATTCATTAATTAGTGGTTGCATGTGTAAATCGATATCCTTACTAGGGGCAGTAGATCCTGGAATAAGTAAAGACAACAATATAAAAGGCTCCTTCATACACTTCTATGGAAGTAAATTATATGGCACTATAATTACCGACCATATGTTATAAGAAGTACTCATATTACGGAATGGATTAAATCCATCTGAGGCTAAACCAAGTCAAACATTACAATAATCCTCTATAAACCATGGAAACTTTCCATCGAAGTCCTTCCTTGCCATTGGTTATGTTGGATGACGAATAATATTATCACCAATGTGTTTCTCTTTATGCCACCTCCTATCTATGGCTATTTTTGTTGACATAAAAAGCCTTTGTAGTTGTGGTTTAATAAGGAAGTGTCTCAAGATTTTATGTGGTATCTTTTTCCTTTCCCATCATCCACTTGCCACCTTAATGTACCATAAATAGGAAACTCTTTAAGATATTTACTATCCTTCCAAAATATAGAACAATCATACTTATAAGCATGTATTGATATATATCCTAATACAAGGTCCCTTAATAATTTCTTTACTTCATAGTAAGATCTGGAAAATTTGTGTCCAACAAGTAATGCATTATTGAGCAAGTCAATTAACATGTCAAAAGACTTGTTACTCCATTTATCATAGACCTTCAAATGCAATAACTTGATAACAAAAGATAGTTGTGAGAATTTTGAACACCCTGGATATAATTGTTCTTGCGCAACTTTCAATAACTACCCAAAATTATCTCTTGTTATACTACCAATTATGTTTGACAAACCAGTTTCATTATTAATCTTCATATAATTCCTATAATCCTCTAACATCTCATTAATCCCATCATTACCATCATCATTAATATCACAATCTTCTATATCATTATTGTTACTATCATCAACACTTATATCAACACTTCTACTATAACTTGTTTCTAAACGTTTGCCATGATAAATCCATGGGTATAAAACTTATCTATTCCTTAAATTGGCAAGTGATTATATGCCACATCTAGACTTTGAATGTTGACATTTAAGCAATCTATTCATGGACAACGAATACAAAACTCAACTCCCATTTGATCTTTTATAAATTGCACAAAACTCTTAACTCCTTCTAAGTATTCAATGGACCATTTTCGATGAGATATCCAAATTTTGTCCATCAACCTATACAATTAAAAGTAAATTACTAAATTACTAAATGCAGTCAATACTAGTTTATATACTAAGTTTGAATTCAAACAAACACTATGTACACAACATTATTACACCACATGAATCAAGAAAAGGTCTTTTAGTTGTGACTCCTAAGCTTTTGGAATATTTCACCAATAAACTTCATGGGAGTTGCATCACAGTTTTCCAGCCTATTTACCATCCTAGGGGTTTATTATGCCTCAGATCATCCACAATTATGTGTTTTATATTACTAGTTCTCGATTAATCAGTACCAGTTCATATACTAAGTTTGAATTCAAACAAGTGGCATTATTATACTACATGAATCGAGAAAGGGTCTTATCAATGTGACTCTTAGGCTCATGGAATATTTCACTTATAAGCCTCATGGAAGCTGCATCATGAGTTTCTAGCCTATATACCATCCTAGGGGTTTATTATTCCTCAGATCATCCATAATTATAGTTGAATATCTTATGTTACTAGCAAGTAATCAATACAAGTTCATACACTAAGTTTGAATTCAAAAAAGCACTATGGTATATAGAATCAGAGACAATGAACAACGGAAGTTAGTGAATTGATTGTGAAATTGCCCCTGGTTTGAATCAATTAAGCCATTAGAAGAAATTAAAAACCTTAAACCAAAAATGCTAAAGAACCTTAAACTAAAAGGCGCTTCACATAAATTAAAATTACATGTTCATCTAGGTTGATCATATAATTAGCAATGCTTGAATGAGACTTGGAAAGTTAAGGTAACAAAGAAAGTTTATGACATTTAGTTCTTATGTGGTATGTATAAAATTGAGATAAGAAAATTTTTCTTTTACAAATATATGGAGTAATATATGACAGTAGCATATATTACATAATAATTGAATTTACACAATTTAACTCATCCTTTTTTAATCTCTTATTTTTAATTTTTTAGATAAAAGTTTAATTAATGCTCTAACTCTCTCTATATTGAAAATAGTCTTGTGAAATGAGTTACTTAAAGGTATTTATAGGCTTGATGGACAAGAATAAAAATTGTTAGTAGGTATTTATTAGTAGGTAGTTAATGTCTTAAATCACTAAGTTCACTACTAAATAAAGGAAACATGTTAAAAGTGAAGCTAAGACACCTCACCCACTAATATTGTAAAGTTTAAGAACACATTTTAAAGCAACAATTCCCATAACTTCAAATTTTCGAGATTTAGTACTAACAAACGAAATAATTCAAAAAAGTTCTTCAAAAAACCTAATAATTCAAAAAAAATATTTTTTTCATTAACCAAGTCAAACTACTATCTAGAAAAATAGTCCAAAATATCCCTAAGAGACATTTCATCGAACACTTCATATGCAAGCCTCATTCATCCTAAGTAATAACAAACAAAATATGAACCGACCATAGTCAAAAAAATTGTAGAATACTCAAACCACATTAACAAAATATCCCTAAGAGACATTTCATCAAACACTTTATATGCAAACTAAATTCATCCCTAACTATTAACAAAACCACTTTATTTTTCCATTATTCACCATCATAAACACATTGGAAAAAAATGAACTAACCACAATCTAAAACATACATAATACTCAAATCACATTAACAAAATTGACGACTATATAAGAATTTAACAACAATAATGAAATAAAAAATAAATCCCAAAGCAAAACATGGACAACTAGCCACGACAGACTTGAAACCAAAGATAATGGACGGTGGAAGAATAGCTGAAGAAGAAATAACAAAGAACTCGAAATGAGCATGGGAGGGGGCCTTCGACTATAAGGTTTATGCTATGAGGAAAATGAAGTCATTTTTATTAAAACCAAATGACATGGTTTTGGATTGATTCAAAATGTTGAAGCTAAAGCCTTCCCCAAAGACCCTCAAAGAGAGAGAGAGAGAGAGAGAGAGAGAGAAAGATGGTGAACAAGGAAGCTCACAATAATGAAGATGGTAGCTAGTAATAGTGAAGAGGAAGGCTAGCAATAGCGAAGAGAAAGATGATATAAAAAAAAGATAACATTTAGGGTATTGTTACGGAGATAGGAAATTTAAGGGTTAGAGATTAGGTAAAATTGGGGTTGAGTTAATGCTTCATTAAGGCACGTTTGTTTCTCTTTTATTTTTTTATTTATTATTATGGTTTTTATGAAAAAGGAAATAACTTTTTAAAACAAGTTTGGTTAATTTGCAATATACTATTTTCAAAAATAAAAAATCTACAACAGTTTTACAAAAACATAAATAAGATGTTTCCCTAATATTTCACAAGTTTTCATTTCTACTTCCTCCTCTTATAAACTTCCTCCATTAACTCTCATGTCTTCTCTCTTACATACCTAACTCATTTCTTCTCTCTCTCCTACTTCTTTTTTCTTCTCTTCTCTTGTATGTCCCTAACTCATTTCTTCTCACTCCCTCCTACGTCTTTATTCATATGAATTTTTGTTGGACAATGTAAGATATTTTTTATGAGTTGGTTATTCTAGTCCAAAATTGAAAATTTTGCCAACTTTCCCCTTTTCTATCTATGCAGAAAGTGAAATTAAGCTTGGTCTTTTCACCAGGTGAGTTTTCGAAAAATGATTTGACATTTTTCTAATTATATTGAAACTTGTTTTCATAGGATTGTGTTATTTTTCTAGTTTTCCTAGCTTTTTGTTTTCCTGGTTCTCATTTTCCATCACCTTCTGATTTTTTCTACGTTTTTTCCTAATTTATCATTTTTTTTGCATTTATTGTTTCTATGTGTTATTTTGAATTTCTACAATTATGGACTTTTGGTTTTTTCATTTTTGTATGGTAACTGATTGGAAGAAGTGGGGCTTTCAACCTGATTGGAAGAAGTAGGGCTAAAGTACTTCTTTATTTCTTTGAAACCCAACAAATGTCAGTATATGGGATATATGTTATTAAGATCATAAACTATATAGAGAATGAGTCTAAATTTGGGTCAAAGCACCCAAGTTTTATGTTTGCTCCTCTATCTGTCTCTACTTTCCTATGTTATTTTGGGGTTACACCACTAGCATCCGCAGTTTTGTAGGAACAATCATGTGGTTTTCCTCTTTTGACAAGTGATTATTCGATAAAACCTTTTTCATTAGATAATTAACTACTTCAATAAACATAGTTGTCAATCCTTCCAATTCTTAGTTCACCACTAAAAACAAAGACCGGTGTTTTTGTAAGGAAGGAGACTATAAAGTTTTTTACTATTGTCAGGAAATTGATTATAAAGGAGATTACTTGTGTAAACTTGTTGCCTTCTCGAGTTATATAAAGGGGAGTTTTGTAACAATAAATTAACACAAACTTTTATTTTCTTCTTTTTTTTTGTTTAACAATGCCAATATTAAATTTTGATGAATCTAGTTGAATATGTTGAGTAACATGCAAAAAGGATATTCTTTGGTTGTGACATTTTACAATAGATTTTGTTCTACTATTTGATTTGAAAAGTTTAAAAGAGTTGTTAGATGAATTGTTAGATGTCCTACTGGAACCTATTAGTTGATCTAGTTTGTGGTATAATCTTTGATAACCCATTAATCCTTTCAAGATTTGATTAAGGTTGTCAAAGCATTTCAGTTATATAGTGCTAAGAATTAAAAAAAAATCTATTTTTACTTTTTAGGGGCTTCTTTGATTGAATATTTTTGGTTTATAGTCTAAAAAAGTATTGTTAGTGTTAGGTAATGTCTCCAAATGTAACACCCCACTCCCGCATGACCCGAACCCGATATCGATGGTGATATCAAAGTCCGTGCCCTACGAGGGTGGCGTGCTACATCACTCAGTCCAAACTCAGTATAAATTTTTTTGAAAACACAAACATACACTATGCAGAAATCAATTAACATACATAATCACCAGTAAGTACAATGACCACGGGGGCCCTTTTCATAAATACAAATTAATTTAGTCCGTTGACTTTACAAATT
>JANIJH010000008.1:65502829-65516123 GCA_024520975.1 Erythroxylum areolatum | reverse complement strand
CATGTATAGTCATTTACATGTGCAAAATTCATTATTCAGTTGTATGTGTATGCATGAACATATCAAGGCAAATTTTTAAACGCTCATATCCCATTATAAATTACTATTCTACCCTTCCCATCGGTGATAAGATGTTACACCAAAACAGCCTAACACAGGTCTTTTTGTGGAACTGAACAACATTGTCACCAAGAAGGAATTGCCTCCATGCCCATCTAAATGCAAGGGACTAAGTTGATTGAGATTTCAATCTCCTATATTTTGATCTACTAGTTGTAATGTCTAGATTCTGAGTTGGTATGATGAACTAAGAGAGTACCTTTTAGATCACTTGTATAATAAGTTAGGATTCTCCATGTGATAACTGAATTAATCAAGCATTTGAATTCCAATTTTTAAACATCTTCTACATAGCTTATTTGTACAAATTTCTCACTTTCTCCTTTGATGAGGTCTCTTGTAGAGGTAGTGGTGGTGCTAAGAAAAAGATGTGAATTTTCATTCTGAATTTTAAAGTTTGCAACGAGTTAAATCTTTATTTTACAATTAGAAGCTAGTGTTTCTGAAAACTTTGTTTTGTTTAATTGGAATCAAATGATGATTTTATAAATTTCAAACTCATTATATTGTAGAAGTTATATGCATTTCATATATGAATTTATGATTTGACTAAACATAAATTTTATACAAATTCGCAGGAGTAAATTCTATACAAATTGAATCAAGAACAGTAAATCAATGTGACTCAAAATCTAATTTGAGACAATTTACATGCTTTAGTTTTAGTTTTTTATTCAACTAAACAAGTTTTGTTTTTAGTTTTTATATTAGAAATCTCAACTAAACAGGTTTTTATTTTTAACTAAAAAACAGAAAACTAAAACTAAAAATTACAACAGAAAAATATAAGTGAAACAAAACGAGCCCTAAATTATTGTATTAGTTTAATTAATTTTATTTAAGATCAATTAAATTAATAAGAAATATTAATTAATTAATTTTACATATTTTAAAAAAGATGGTTGGGTTCCAAAGGGCCAAGTGGTGTACTTTGTGGCATTGTGGACCAAAAATATTAAAATATTATATCAAATCATCAATGATGGGGCTAGAGTTGTGTCTCAGTTACATTTGTTCACCTTAAATGTTTATAGAACAATAGAAATTAATTTGAACAATGTAAAACACTAAGGTCTAACTTGTATTTAATTGCAAATTTTAGGCTTAAATTTTTACTTTTAGCCTATTATTTTTGCATGAGCCATAGATGGTCCCAAGTTGACATGAGTACTTAGATAGGTGGCATTTTGGGTTCCTTAGGGAATATGAGTTGCTTATGTAAATTTTGCAATAACATAGATCATATATTTCACTAATAATATTTAGAAGGTAAGATTCAATTACAAATGAGTCGAGTTAAAAAAGTTAATTAAGAAATTGATTGTAATATAAGGTCAAAATTTTGCAATTCCTAAGATAATCCTATTTATACTATAAAATTTAATTTCATTATTTACATTTCCTTTTGAATTTGATCTCAAACAATTTTCATAGCCTCAGCAAAATATTTGACATCTTATAGTATCTCTAAAAACATATTAAGAGAATCTTACGAAAGTAGTACGTCAAGAATGCTAGCTCTTATAGAACGTATAAATATTTAAGAGTAGTATGTCAATATTTAATATTTGTTTCTATTCATTAAATATTTTATATAAACTATATAATCATGTGTAATTTGATTAAATTTTTTTTCTATCTTTAAATGTTAATGCTAAATATGTTATTAATAGATATAAATTAAAAATCTAAAATTATATTTTAGAAAGATAAACTAATATATTTAATTCATATTTTAACTTTTAAATTAAAGAATTTATATTCATATATTAAGATTAACAAGTAAAGAATCATTATAACTACTTAAATATTAGAAATGTCAATTTTAACAAAAACTTTCGTATATAATATTTTTATAATATTTAATCCTTACATCATACAATATTCTAATTAGATATAAAATATGAAATTAAGATCTTACCAATCATATTAATTTTTGAGCATTAATAATAAAAATAATAAATATTCTCAAATTGTTTAAGGGTAATGAGTCCTACAATAATCATTCAACCACTTTCATTTAATTCAACTACTGTCAATCAAGCTACTCAACTGTGATAGGTACAACAATCATAGTGAAAACTTTAATAAACATGCAAGTAAAATTTCATATGAAATTCTTACGTCTCAATAAATTTGTCCATTAATAAATTTGTTTAAATAAATTATATAAAATCTAACTATTTCCTTTATTAAAAAAAAAAGAAAAAAGTAGACTAATCTTTTCACTTTATTAATATCCACCGTAACAAAGCAACGGATAAAAACAATTTAATATCTAAAAATAATATGAATTTTTTAATTATAATATTATCATAATTTTTTAATATATTTTTATATACTTTATCTTATAATATTTCTAACTAATTATGTCATAAGAAAATGCATATGGATGGCTTTAATGGGGCTTTTATGTCCACATAGTAACACTAATCTATTTTGAATTACAAACCAACTAGACAAGGGAGTCCATAAATTTGTTAAGCACTTGGACAAGAATGACATTCCAATTTTCTTATCATTCTTCCTGGTGTTTAGGTTTGGTTGCAATTGATTCTCTATGAGGCCGGTGCTTTTTCCACTTTTGTTTAGGCAAAGACATGATCCATGATGGAACATCACAACCCGAAGCTGACATCACATTGGCTACGTTGCGCAGAAATGGAACATCATCTTCTGTGTACAAGGTGACAGCTTCTCCCACTCGGCCAGCTCTGCCAGATCGACCTGCATACAGTCATTTTCAAAAGCACCTCGATTACTAACGGTAATTCACATTCAGTGCGATAAGAAAGCCAACCTGAAAACTGGACAACTACAAGAATAGATGCCTTTTTAAGTTAAGACCAACTTGCTAGTACATGTAACAAATGCCAGTGTACGAATCAGAAAGAAAAAAAATAAACCACCAGCTACTGACGAATATTGACATGAATTGTCATAATAGCAGAAAATGTTAGCTGTCATAAGCTTTGGGATACATACCAATCCTGTGGATATATGCAGCAGCAGAATCTGGGAAGTCATAGTTAATAACAGAATTGACACCTTTGAAATCCATACCACGGGCAATGACATCAGTGGCAATCAAAACCCACGTTTTTCCACATCTGAAATTGTTCACAGCTTCTTCCCTCTATATCAAAACAAAGTACGTCATTAGTAACCACAGCAATGAACTCCTTATTGCAAGCAAAATAAAATAGACCCCAGATCTCAGACCTTGTACCAGAAAACAAGGAAACTTCCTTGATCCTGTCTCCCAACAAAACAATTTCAGTACCAGGATCCAACTTACCTGTGCTTGTGACAAATCAGAATGGATGACATCAGCTCTGATGTCATCAAATCTCAATTCCGCAAAGAGTTCCTTTGCTCTTTCCTTGCTTTGAGCAAATATCAAGACAGGTGGACTCAGACTCTGTTGCCACATATAAGGAGGTAAAAGAAATGGTCAATAGAATAAAATTTTCTGACGTATAAAAGAGAACATTGTTATGGCATCTATATGTGATGATATCAACAGAAAAATTTTCTAGCCAGATGCCATTATCTTTCACAATGCATTCTCCCCAAAAACTTTCTCCAAGAGTTCACCAAAAAAAATACGAAAAGGAAAAACATACCTCCACAAAGCTTTGTCGAAGTGCAAGAAGTTTTCCTTCTTCATTGCCAGCGAACACCAATTTTTGCTTGACTGATTCAGAAGCAGTATTCCTGTTGGAATTCCAAATGATGCTTGTCAAGGGAAATGACATCACATTACTTGACAAAGAATAATTCAAACTTACTTCCTTCCAATAATAACTCGAACAGCATCATGCATACTCCTACGTGCAAGGTCCTCAACATAATCAGGTAAAGTAGCACTAAACAGCGAACGAATTATTGAAGGGTTGGAGCATGCTTTCACCACATAATCTATCTGCTTCAATAAGCCAAGCTCAAATAGCTTATCACATTCATCAAGAACAAGATATTCAACTCTGCATAACAACCAATAACAAAATTAAAATATGACTGAATGTCAATTCATTGTGAATGTCAACAAGATATTCAACACCAATTTTGTGAAAGCATGTTCTTATTGAAGGGATGAGCACAAATATATATATAGATAAGTTCTTAAAACCCTTATTCTAGTAAAAAAAAAGGTTCCTAATAATTTTAAATCATATAACAATAAAATTCTATAAGTTCAAGCTCTAAACATTTAGGACAACATATCTAAAACCAGAATAACATAGTTATGTTACCTGTACTTCATATTTAATAAGAAATCCTAACATAATCTAAATTTCAGCCTTTGCTGTCTTTGCTATCAACTAAACTCACATCCTCTAACCCACCAAATTAAAGCTTGTAGTCAATTAAGTTTTTCTCTTTTATTTCCTCAATAGACCTTTAATATCTTTTGTAACAATTCTCTCTGGCTTGTTTGAAGACGTCCTCCATGTAGAATGTGACAAATACTAATCACATAAATCTAAATTCAACTTATGAAATTCATATATTAAAATTAACTATTGTCAAAATTTGGCCTTATTTTTCACTTAACAAGAAAATTTTCGATATCCTCCATCTCTTTTAGCTATAATTTGTTCATCACGAACAACATCTATCTCCACTTTAAGATGAGGAGTGGCTAGAATTGTTACAGCTTGATATGGATGAGTGTTTTATTAGGAGTCTATTAGAGAAGTATGAATGTTTTATTAGGAGTCTATTGGAGGAGTATTTTATTTTTAGTAGAAGTCTATTATTTCCCTATTATTTTTGCACTAGTTTCTGTTATAGTTATGTTAACAAAAACAACTTGAATAAGAGTCTTTCTAAAAGTCCCAAAACAGCTTGAATAGGAGTCTTTCTAGGAGTCCTAGTTTAGGTGGAACTTTTATGTTTCTTTGCCTATATAAGGCTATTACGTTATGCAATAACGTAAGGAAGAAGTTATCATAAAAATTAGCTAATTAGGAGTAGAGTAAGTTAGCCTAATCTCGGTAGACCTTGTCTTTGACAAGTGCTGCCAGTTGTCAATCACCAAAAATAGGTTCTAAAAGGAAGGGAACCAACGTAAATAAGGGGAAAGAGATTAACTTTCCTAAGAATCGTCCTTGGACTCGATTCCAAACACAGGCATATAACAATTTGGTATCAGAGCAGGGGTTCATGGATGAAACAGGCCATTCAACTACAAAGCAATCTTCAGTAGATTGGCAGATGGATCAGAGGATACGAGCATTAGAGATGGGGCAGCAAGAATTAAAGGCTCAATATGCAGAGATTACCCGCATGCTTGCAAGGTTGGAAGGCACAAAATCGAGCGAGTATCAAGCACCATCACCACCACCATGGGAGGCAGCGGGGCAAGAATGGTGCCTAATTATACTAAGATGGAATTTCCAACGTACGATGGCACGATGGATCCGTTGGTTTGGCTTCACAGGTGTGAGCAGTTTTCCCTAAGCCAACAAACAGCGGTGGAGGAGAAGGTAAGATTGGTTGCCTTTCATTTAATGGGGGAGGCCCAATTGTGGTTCTTCCAACTTGAACAAGAACCAGGGATACATTGGTACTCTTTCAAAAACCACTGCAATATGAGATTTGACCCTCACCTTAGCAACAACCCTGTAGGAGAATTGGCTAACCTCAAACAGACAAGGAGCCTAGAAGAATATCAACGCCATTACCAAACATTGTTGGCTCGAACCATAGGGCTTCCACGAGACCTATAAGTAAATCTATTCACAGTGTGGTTGGTGGAAGGGCTGCGAATCGAGGTGGAGATGCAATATCCTATTAATCTTGGGGCTGCAATGAACTTAGCAAGAGCATGTGAAAGAATGTATGCAGATGCAATACACCCAAGGGGCAAGAGGCAGCTGAAACACCACCTTATGGCCATCTTTGCTGCTAGACAGTAGCAGTAACAACACCAGCACGAATGCAGCTGCACTTTTAGGATGTAAGATAAACTCAGGGGCTAAAACAACAAGTAAGAGACTATTTTGGATTAAGGTGGCAGATTCTAAGGAAGAAGCGGAGGAGATATCTTTGCGTACCATCACTAGCATAACTTGATTTCGAGCTTGAGGGCAAGCTCGATGTCGAAGAGGAGAATGATGATATGGAAGAGTGTTTTATTAGTAGTCTATTAGAGAAGTATGAGTGCTTTATTAGGAGTCTATTAGAGGAGTATTTTATTTTTAGTAGAAGTCTATTATTTCCCTATTATTTCTGCACTAGTTTCTTTTATAGTTATGTTAATAAAAACAACTTAAATAGGAGTCTTTCTAAAAGTCCTAAAAATAGCTTGAATAGGAGTCTTTCTAGGAGTCGTAAGTTAGGTGGAACTTTTATGTTTCTTTGCCTATATAAGGCTATTATGTTGTGCAATAAAGTAAGGAAGAAGTTAACATAAAAATTAGCTAATTAGGAGTAGAGTAATTTAGCCCAATCTCGGCAGACCTTGTCTTTGACAAGTATTGCCAGTTTTTCATCACCAAAAATAGGTTCTGAAAGGAAGGGAACCAACGTAAATAAGGGGAAAGAGATTAACTTTCCTAAGAATCGTCCTTGGATTCGATCCCAAGCACGGGCACATAACACAACTATAGTAATGGATTTCGTATCATCTTTCATTGCCTAACTCTCCATTTCCTCAGGCATTTGAGCACCATCAACATGTAGGCTTGAAGATTCTAATTGATCAATTGAAGGAGAGGTTCCAATAATTTCATCACTGGTAACAAACACTTCCTCTAGAGTAGTGCCAGTTAGATTTGAAGAATCAAAATTATAATAAGATTTTTCAACAAATATTTTCCTTTACACTGTGTTGTTGATCAATATCAGTTCCTTCATCTTGCTTATTACCACCTTCTCTATGTTTAGAATCAAATATAGATTGTTGGTTTGCATAATTTTTTCTTGGAGTTTTGACCATGACGACTATCCTTATAGGAGTTACTACATGTAAGTTGATTTTTGGAGCACTTTGTGAACGAGAATCTTCGATATCCAATTTTTCATAATTCTAAAAAGCATTCCATCTTGCTCTTGATCACTAAATATTCTTCTATAAGACCTTTTGCATCGTGCCGCAATTGTGAATCAAAGCTCTGATACCAAATTGATGGAGGACAAATAGAGGAAGTATTAAACAGTGCACAAACTCACAAAATTAAGAAATATGGATAATAGTAGACTATTGAAATATCAAGTTTTAGGTTTGCATTTCAGCTTGGAATGCTGAAATTTTAGAATAGGTATAGCTGAGTTTTTAGGGTTTAATTGCTAGAAATTTAGGATAGGATTTTAGAGTTTAATATGGTTGAAATTTGGGTTATGATTGGCTAGAATTTGTATTTTGATTCCTAGAACTTTAGGTTAAAACTTGGAATGAAGTGAGGAACATAAATAATGGAGCTTAGGAACTAGAAATCACTGATAGTGTGTAAAATTACTTTTAAAAGAAAGCATCAAATCTTCTAATTGAAAACTCAAGTTTGTAGGAAAAATTCAAGATAGCTTGTTCTTATTAGAGGATATAGAGAAGTTCTTAGAACTCTTATTCTAATAAGAAAAGTTCCTAACAAATTTAAATTGTATTATAATAAAATTTTATAAGTATAAGTTCTAAATAATTAGAATAACATAATTATCTTACTACTACTTCCTATTTAATAAGGAATCCTAACATAATCTAAATTTCAGCCTTTGTTGTCTTTACGGTCAAATCAACTCCCATCCCCCAAATTAAGGCTTGTAGTTAACTAATTTTTCCTCTTTTAATTCTTCTATAGACTTCAAAAAAAATTTAAATCACTTTACAGTTATTAAAATAAACTATTTCCCTATATTTTATACTGACATTTTACAAAATTATAACTAGGAATGTATTCAAAAGCAGTTTCAAGTCATTTTTGTTAAAAAAAATTTCAGTAGTTTAACTACTCACAAAATGTTAAAAAAATTGTTAACTAATTATCAAACCTCAAGAACTTTAAAGGTAAATTTAAACCACATAACACTTCTAGAAAGGCAATAATTGCCTTGGTGCAATTAACCCAAATGTTTAATGTTATTCCTACACTAAAGCACTAGATTATTCATATGATTAAGTTGCTCACATGCTAGCCATAAAGTATCAAATGAAACTTGCCTTTCAATATGATCAGACATCTAGCAAAGGTGTGCAATTGACCAAAATGTTTAATGCTATCATTAGTATGGCATTAAAAATCAAATAATGAAACTGCCCCCACCTGGTTAAGTCGATCCTTTTCTTCCGAATAGCCAATTCTAACCGTAATGGTGTGGAAACAAGTACATCACAATGACGCTTTGATAAATCAGCATTCCTTATGAGATCCTTAGTCATTAGCAACACACGTAATTTACTTCCGTAAGCCATTCTTTTGCACTCTCTGGTTGTCTGTGCAGCCAACTCTCGAGTAGGACATAATATAACAGCTCTAATCCCAGTATTCAAACGATGCTGTTTGTTCAGGTAGTTTGTTAGAGAAACTTAAAATTGAAAATTCTGGATGAATAGCTAAATGATAACTCTCGTACCTTGAGTTTCATTATCATGGGGCAAACAAATGCCAAAGTCTTCCCTGATCCAGTAGGAGCACAAGCAAAACATTCCCGGCCCTAAGATAAATGATCGGGAGCTTAGTTTAAAAAGAATTAGCTAAACAACTCACCTGTTTGTGAGTTTTGACAACGTGGAACTAGCTAAATGTGTGGTTAAATCTTATTATGCATCAATAGGTAAATGGAAAAAGAGGATAAATGCAGAAGCATAAACAATAAAATGTAACAAACATGAAGACCATACCGATAAGAGGACTGGAATAGCCTGCCTTTGGATTGGGGTTGGCTCTTGAAATCCAAGTTCTGTAAAATTGTTTAGTAAATATAACTCACACCTGTATCTGTGAAAAATGACAGTTCTTATTTCCAAGGATTAGGGAAGTACAGTGAAAAGTTTAACAAGATTAATGGAAGAAACATAATTATAATTCTGATATGCAGCTTAACATGAACGGAAGTAACCAAAGCACCTCTCATGACATTGAACAAGGGACAAGACATTGGAAAAACATTCAATCCATCTCAAGATAACCAATATGGTACACAGTCCCAAAAAAACTGCATTACAACCCTTTATGATGAATGCAGAAGACCTCTACAAATGAAAGAAACTGTAACTGCTAGCACAATATCAATGGCATCAACAATTTTTGAGTTATATATATTACTTGAATGGGACCATGAAAAAGGCAAGCTTTTGCAACAACTTTGATCTTACCTCAGACATTAGAAAAGAGTTTGAGTTTTAAAAAAAGCCTAATTTTACTGTTGAAGAAAAGGGACAAACAAATTGAGATTTGGCAACTCAAAATCAAACCACGGCATCGACATGTCAAGGAAGCAGAGAAACCTACCTCGAATTCAATTCTGCAAAACTTTGAAGTGGAGTAGGAACATTACTACCCGACACATGGATGTTATACTTCTTCCTTAAAAGTGAATCTTCCTAACCTCATAAGTAAAAGAAAAAAATAGAAATCAGAAAAGAAGGAAAATAAAAGGATAACCAGAAAGTTAAGGCAAAAACTGTAAAATCGAGAAGTGGACAGAAATAATAATAACCTCCAGTTGTTTATTTAATTCCTTTTTCCCCCTCAACGTTCCATCGTTTTGTTCTTGTTCATTCTTTTCATCAGTTGCCACACCCGGTACATTTGAGCTCTTAAATACGCTAAACCCCTCCACAGTATCTGTTCCAGTATATTGTTTATCAACAAAGTCAAAGGTTTCAGTTAAAACCAAAAAAGAATCAAAATCAAAATAAGTGCAAACCCACAACCCAATTACCCGAGCAAGTTATATTTTTTCGCTTCCTCCTCACTTTGGAGACTCTTGCTTCCACTGGTTCAGGAATTACACTTTCAATCAAGTTCGTGTCATTCATTGAAACTGTACGATTACTTTCTTTTTTCTCCTGATTAAAAGAAAACGTCAACAAGAAACCCAGAAGCTTTCAGTTGAGAGAACTCCAAGAAAAATATAGAGAGAAAATACTAAGATAGTAAGAGTACCTTAAAACGGGAAATATCGGTAGCGAATTTCTTCTTATCGAAATTGATGCCAGCAAAAAGACAGGAAGTATCTTTCTCCATAGCTCAAGGCAACCAACGAAAAGGATTATTGTTGACCTGAACTTGCTATAGTTGCAGTGAACTCCCAATACGATAATTTTACTTAAAAGACACAATTACCAGAGATGGCGGTGACTGGCAGAGGTACGAGCAGGGCTTATGAAGGGTTTTAGTTGCCCGAATAAGTATAAAAAGAATTTCTTGAAAGGGCAAAAGAGATTCGGCTGCGTTGTAATTCAAATATATAATTTAAGGAATTTTTTAAAATATTGTTGTGACTTAAATTAGTAATTTATTATAATTATTTTAAATTATTAGTTTAAATCAAAGTTAATTAACCTAGTCATATTTAAGAGCTAAAATAAGTTGTCATATTAGTAATATTTGATTGGTTTACCACTTGTATTTCACTATTATTATCAAAAATTTTAAAAAATAAAAAGTTTGTATTTTAAAAATTAAAATTTTAAAAACTATTTAAATTATAAGAGTTTCATATTTTTATCCTTATTTTAATAAATGAGGGCAATTATATTTTTATAGAAGTACTATATAATCAAGGATAAATGTGTTATGAACAAAAAAAAAATGTAATTAATTGGCACGAAGGCTTTTATGAAAAACATTCTCTCGTATCCAATACGTGTTTCATGTTATTTCATTTCTAATATGTGCTTTCTTTCTTTTTTTCATTAGCAACTATAAAAGAAAATTTTGTAAGAGAATAAGAAAATAAGTGTATTTTAGATGCACAGACCAGCATAAAATATCTCAATAGCAAATGGGAAAATGATAGGTTACTAAAAGAAGAAATAAGTTGCTAAATGATTAATACTTAATAACGCAGAACTTTTATTCAAGTGGAAATTAGAAAGGAGGAAATACAGACGGTAAGAGGTATCATTCACTCAGTAGACAGACATTTTTATTCCTACTACATTTTTCTGGAAGCAATTCTTCTATTGTCATAACTCTGTTCCTCCTATGCTAAAACATTTTTATCCATCCAATTTATTGCAATAAATTGATGGATGAGTTTGGGAACAGGTGGAATAGAGCAGTAGGAACAAAAGATCTATTCTTCTTTTTTCTTGCCTTTTTCTACTCCCTTTGCTAGCCAAATGTTCTCTGACCTGATACCTTTCCCGAACAACTATGTAGCCTTAGCTTTCCAGAATCATGATAGAAACAAACAAGTAATAAAGTAGAGATAATAAATAACAGCCTTCTAATATTGTCCTTGGAGAATTGTTGGCTTTGCCTCATTGTTTTAGCACATTTTCTTTCTTCTTAAGTAGAAAAGCTTAACTAGAGGCTTATCAATACCCCTCGTTATGAGTGTCACCTTGTCCTCAAGGTGAGAAGTTAGAAATTGTTGTTGGATGGTGTCATAGTTCAAATCTAGCAAATGTTTCCATTTGACCAATACTTCAGTAGGGCTAGTAGAGTCCTGCCTAGGACAAACCCCCAAGATCTCTTCGGGTTTGATTTTCCATTCCAAATCAACTTGGAGTGTAGGAGGAATCTTTAAACTGGGAGTGTTAGTGCCTATCGCAACTTTAAGTTATGATACATGGAAAATCGGATGGATAGTGACTGAGTCCGATTATCTTAATTTGTATGCAACTGGATCAAATTTCAGAATAAATGGGTACTACAATAAAGGCAGTGACCTCCTTCCATATAAAATTTTAAAAGGGGTGACTGTATGAATAGCAGTGTTATACCAATATTCGCATCATGGTAACCACTTACTCCAGTTGTGGGGTTGTGTTTATACAAAACAATACAGATATGTTTCGAGACAACAATTGACCACTTCGATTTGGCCGTCAATTTGAAAATGGTAGATGGTATTGTTAAATATTGGCTCAAAGCAAGTCAGAAATGGAAGCTTGCAAAGTCAGAAATTGAAGCTAATTTCGGTGATCAACAATGGTAGCTTGGCTTTTTTCGGTGGATTTCGACAGTACAGCTAGCTTTCAGACCCATTATTCACTCCCATTGAATTCTCTATAAATGGGAGGAAGAACAATGAAGAGTGAACAACATTTCTGTTGTGAGAGGAGAGCAGAAGAGTGCTAGTGAGAGAGAGCAAAATTTTCGAGAGAAAAGAGAGAGAAGAATAGTGAGAGGGAGAGACAAAATAAAAACTTATTTATATTTTTTGTTTTCTCTTTTCTAATAGGAGCTTGGGTTATTTTGGGTCTCTTGGAAAATTGAGTGATAAACACTATTGTATTCTCTCATTGATTATAGTGAAATACTCAGTCATCTCCAAACTGGGCATAGGCATTGCCGAACTAGTATAAAAATATTGGTGTTTTTTTGTTGCTGTTTATTTTTCGCTCCGAATTTATTTACGTTTCCGCACAACAAGTGATATCAGAGCTCCAATTTTTTCGACTGGAGTGTTGTAGGAGTGAAAATATATTAGAGCTACAGTGCCGGTGAACAGTGCCGGTCAATAGTATCGGTGAACAGTATCGTTGAACAGTACCGATGAATAGTATCGGTGAACAGTATCGGGCTACAGTATTGGTACTACAGTCCCCGTGAATAGTGTCAGTTCTACAGTGTCGTGAATAGTATCAATACGTATTTGTGAACAGTGACGAGCAGATGGCTGGAGATAAAGACAAATCCGTTAAGAGGGAGTCATTATTGTCATCGTCGACACCTACATCCAGTAGACATCCAATTACTACTACAAGGTTAGAGGTTGATAAATTTAATAGCTCTAATAATTTTGGTATGTGGCAGTATGAAGTTATGGATGTATTGTATCAACAAGAGTTGGATATGGTTCTAGATGATAAACCCGAAGATATGGATGAGAAGTAGTGGACGCGAATTAATCTCCATGCTTGTGCCTCTATTCGATCATTCATTGATAAGGAGCTGAAATATCCTTATATGAAGAAAACTTCTGCTAAGGAGTTATGGACGAAATTGGAAGAAAAGTACATGACTAAGAGCGCAGAAAATCGGCTCTTCTTGAA
>JANIJH010000008.1:65456366-65502729 GCA_024520975.1 Erythroxylum areolatum | reverse complement strand
CAGATAATTTGTGCATATCAGTTAGTGATTTTAAACGACATTGGGAGGCCGTGTTACCCACCCCACGTATATTCCAAATGAGACTACTAATCATGATTGATTGACAGAGGAAGTAGCCTTAGGAGCTCTCGCCGATCGGCGAAGAGATTCATCATCAAAAGTAACTTTCTTATTTTTTGATCCGGGAGGACGACCCTGTTTCGATAGAGTTGTTTCTCCTTTAGGCTGTACCATTCTGGAAAGCTCCACGTTCTATTGACCGGAATCTGTACCAAGCCAAAAATTATCCTGAATTTTAGTTGGCACAGAACCCTCAGAAATGACCGGGGGAAACACATCGGCAGTAGAAGAGGCCTGAACTGGTGCGACAAAATGTTTATCAATTGAAGTCACATTGGCAGAATCCCCATATATAGCCACCGGAAGTACATCGGTATTAGCAGGGACATTATTCTGAACGAGAACAGGGTGTATTTCAGAAGGCGCAATATCAGAGGCAGTGAAAGCAGAAAATTTTACACATTCGGTAGTTGTATCAACCACTTCGTCATCAGCCATTTCAAGAACTTCACTGGAATGGGGAACAGATGGTATTGGTGAAACAGAGTGGCCAGTGGCCTCATCAATCGTAGACAAGATCACAAATCGAGAGGACAATTGAAGGCAAGAGGAAGGTGAGTCGGTAACAACAGCAGCATTATGGTCAGGAAGCTGCATCATATTCAAAGGTTCAGCGAGCTCAAGAATAGAACCAGGTGTATAAACAGGGAGATCGATAGGAGATTCATCCTTATCTGGCACGAACAGGCCAGAAGCAGATGGCACAAATGCACTACTGTCTTTAGCCTTCCAAACCTGGACAGGAGTAGTTTTTGAAACATCCGTAGCTGCATCAGAAGCAGAAGGCGTATGCTGCTTATGGCGACAATCATTCACCTTGTGGCCTACCTTCCTACAGTAGCGACAGTACGAAGGCATATTCTCATACAGCATCGATTGGAAAAACGCATGCTCTTCCGTACCCAGTCTCAAGCGAGTCGGCAGCTCCTTCAACAAATCAACTTCAATACACACTCTAGCAATCGAGGGCCTAGAAAGATTTAACGTTGGAACATCAATTTTCAGTGGAACCCCTATCATTGTTGCCATCCAATGAAGATATTTCTCATTGAAGCAATGAATCGGCAAACCCTCAAAAGACACCCAGATTGGAACAATAGAGGACTCATGATCTGGGTGAAAATTCGGCGACCATTTAAAGACTCTCATGATATGACTATCAAACGTCCAGATGGCTCTCAACCAACAACGTTGGTAATCTTCCTCAAGATCAAAACAGCTGAAGACATGTCAGAAGTCGATCATGCCTAGGGTAAAATTACCCTTAAATCTAATTTTCTCGAACGATGTCCTCAGGAATTCCATCTTCGGCCTACCTTTGGTAAATTTTCCAACCACCGCCAATTTAAAAGGAGCAGCAAGTTGTGCTTCTTCCTCCTTGGTAAGGAAGAAAGTCAGTTCCCCCTTATACATTTTGGGCCGAGACACGATGTGAACCTCAGATGGCTGCGGCTGCAACATCATCCGGGGGGGATGGCTTCGCTCCCGTGAGCGCTTGTGCAAAGAACGCACGCCTGCCGGTGGAGGGGCCAGCGAGATGCTGGCCATGGGAGTCGCGAGCTTGTCGCCTCTCTATCGCCTCACTATCACCGCTATCGCCTCATTGGGGAGCAGATCTTTTATTCTACTTTTCATTACATATTAACCATTTATCATGTAATGATATTATTAATTTTTATATTGTGAAAATTCCTAATTTATGTTAATATATTTCTCAATACTACTAACAACTAATCCATCAATTGATTAATAGAACTCTTTCTACTTAAAATCCTCATTATTACATTATCGATTTACGAATTCCACTATTAGGTTTAGCCCTAATCTAAAGGATTTATATTCGTCTATCTAAGTTTACATGCAACTCCTTCTAATTATAGTATATCTATTCATATAAAAGGATTTATCAATCTCAGTCATATGACATCAAATCATGAGCTAATATTCTGAATATATTAGAATAAGAATAAAACACATAATTGAATCACAATAAATTAATCAATATAATTGCATTAAATAAAAGATCAAAATATATTGTTATCAAAAACTAAGATTCATCAAAAACACATTTAGTTACTTATAAAAAACAAAATCAATAACAAATATGTAGAAAAACTAATAGAAAACAAAAAAAATCATAATTCTAAATCTCCCTTTCTTTTCTATTGAATCTTCTTGTAAGTATGGATTTGATGTTGTTATCTAATAGATCTCTTAATGTATTATTTGTATTTTCCTCATTCCTTAATCAAATCTATCACCTCTCTAGGTCTCAAAACTACTTAATAACTCATTTCTCTTTTTTTTTTGACCTCCGTTTATGTCCTTTTATAGTGCAATTTAGGATTTTTGGGATATACATGGTTACTTACATAGGCATGAAGGAGATTATGTATAATTTAAAAAAAATCTAAATTTGTGATTTTGCATTAGCATAAAGACTTATACGGGTAACATACATGTTTGTGTATATCAACAATCATAAGTGTGTAACTCCACACAATTAGAACTATAATTTTTCAATCTTAACACATTTATAGAGACTTACACAATCGTATAGGTTCTTAATTGCTTCAAATCTTCGTTCCATGCCATGATTTCATCTTAATTCTTCCCCTTTAAATCCACGAAGACAATTATGACCTACAAATGCACTTGGAGAGAATTGAGTACCAAATCTATAACAAAACTATAGAATATTAAGCAAAACATGTTAAATATGGTTGTATAATTATAGTCAAATAAACATCTAACATTTCCATATATGTAATAACATCTACAATAATACTCTCCAAAATTTTTAATCCTATTAATTCCTCATAGTTTCCCTCCTTAAAAATTACTATCTTATAAACTTTGCGTTAAGCATAGAGTGAGGGATTCGATTGATAAGTTACCAAAATGGAGTCTTCTTATATTAAGTTATTTAAGCTTATCCTCATATGGGATAAAATGCCCATAAGGTATTTAGATAGTTCTATATGATTGATATATTTTTCTTTATGGCCTTATTTGACAATCAACGGATTGCATCAATTGTTAATTAATTCTTTTAGCAATTAACTGATAGTGGATATATCAGCTGATTTGACCAATAGATAACATCAGTTATTTATTTAACGATGTTTAGTAAAATTAGTTGTTTATGTGTAAAATGACTTATGAGAGCGTGACTTAATAAAAAGGATTTATAAGGATATAAGTATTATATCTTAGTATTTCTTTGAATATTCTCATAAGAATTTAGATTTTAGATATTTAATTTCACAAAAATTAAATTTATAACTCTAATAAAAATATATAATAATAATAATAAATAAATAAATATTATTATTACTACTACTACCACTACTTTCTTTCTCTATATTAATCAAGTTGAACTTCATTTTATAATATATTAACTTATTAATCAAGTTGAAGTTTAAGGTACTAATGTTTGGTGAAGGGAAAGTAATAATAAAAGATTACAACTTGAGTAATTTGTAGTAACTTTTAGGTATAATCATCTTTTCTTCCCTTAATTTCTCAAAAACTAGAGCAAAACACTCTTAATATGAGGCATTTTTAAAAACAACATATTGGGTTCAATCCACCAACCCAATCAGTTAATTATTAACCATGATTATTAGCAGTTTGACATGGTCAAACAACCAAATACCTCTCAATCTACTAAAAATAGTTGATCAGTCATTTACCAAATAAGGTCTATATGTTATATCAATATTGAATTAACCACAAGTGTACAATGTAGTTGTAGCTAACACAAGTACATATGGGTCGATCCCACAAAGACAATAATTACTACTAATTACCTTGCTCCTATTATCTAGCCTACGAATTGGATGTTTGATTTTTAATTAAAGATAAAACTTAAATAATTAAAATAAAATAGGAAACAATGATGAAAGCAAAAGACAAAAAATTACTTTAAAAACTCAATATCAAATGTTACTGTCTAGGTGATGAATCCCCTTAAAAACCATTAAATAATTAACTTTTTATCACATAAGTATTTTTTTTTTTACTATTAAACCATGAAAATTCCTATCTTATGTTAATAACTCTCTCTCAAATACTCTCTAATCAATATATTGATTAATTGAAATCTTTCTGGTTAAAATTCCTAGGATTGCATTATTGATTCATAAATTCTACTGTTAGGTTTTACCTTAATTTGGAGCTTTGATGTTGACCTTTGTTTAGGTTTGTAATCCACTTCTTTCAATTATGGTAGATCTATTCATACAAAGGATTTTTTATTCTCAATGATATGAAATCAAATCATGCACTAATATGCCAGATCAATGAGAATATGCTTAAAACATATAATTGAATCACAACAAATCAATCAAAATGATTGCTTTGAATAAAATATTAAGGCACATTGTTGTCACAAACTAGGGTTTATCACACCTAGATACCAAAAAGTGTAATAGAAAATGAAATCAAATATAAACATTTAGAAAAACTAGTAGAAAATAAAAAGTTAATAATTCTAAATCTCCCTTTCTATCTATTGAATCTTCTTCTATTGAATCTTCTTGCAAGTCAGATCGATTTAGCCTTTTTCAGATCTCTTTGGATGTTAAATTCATGTTTTCCTTATCTTTAGATCTTTATCATCACCCCTTTGAGTTTTCATGTCTGAAATCTAATGTAAAAGTTGTCCCTCCTTAATTTGCTTGTGTTCCCGTCCTTTAATAGTAAAATTTAGGTTTATTATGACATACACAACCACTTACAAGCCATGTAAGAGACTCTGTATATTCAAAAAAACTTCAGAATTTGCAAATCTACATAGGAATTCATACAACATTCAGCTCTCCTTAAATTGCCTCCACTCACATCTTTTATAATAAATTTTAGGATTTCTAGGACATATATAGCTTGATACACAGGCATGTGAGAGATCGTGTATATTCAAAAACTCCAAAATTCATGATTTACACGACTCTGAGACTTACACCGATACAAACAATATTGTGTATCTCTAATTTGGTTCAAAACTTTGTTTTATGCCACATTTTCATCTTACTTCTTCTCCTTTTGATCCTTGAAGACAATTATAACCTATAAATACACTTGGAGAGAATTAAGTACCAAATATTCAATAAAAATATAAATACAAAGCAAAATACATTAGATATAGGTATATAATTATAGTCAAACATGCATCTATAACTATACTTATGCAAAATCTAGAAAATCTTATTCTTTTTTCTTTGTTATATTTTCCTCCATACATATCAGTTTTCCTAAGTAGTTAGCTAGCATGCTTAATCCCATAGTTTTCTAATATTTTAAGGCTACATTATAATAATAACCTATATTGGAATCTTATCTTGCTCTATTTTCTTAAAGTTGATGCCTAGTTTCTAACTTTACATGAATGAGGGAAGTTGTAGAAGTGCCACTGTCCATCCTCAACTACTTTGGCTGCTTTTCCATAGGAAGAAAAAAGTGAAGAGAATTAGATTGTCCTTTGATAGGAGAACTTCCTATCATCCTTTGCACTTTCATTGCTTATGTTCCTAAGCTAAAACCATTGGAAATGTAGGTCTATATCCCATAAAGTAGCCAACTAACATGGCTTCCCAACTATGAGCTCCCTCTTTGATCATCTCCACATTTGGTGTAACTATAAAGCATCCTTCTTTATCTTTGGGTAGACAATAGTGTAAGAGTTGAGGAGTTTATTCACCACATCTTGTCTCCTATTCATGCATAGGGGTTGAAATTGTGTGTTTAGCTTTAGTTTTGAACCAATAGAGGGGGTTAAGGATAAAGAGGTAAGGAAGGGTGGGCAAGTCATTACATAAGTGTCTTTTTGTTTAGCTTTTGACAAGCTGTTTGACATGTCTTTATAGGGAAATGGTTTAATTTTTGAAGCGGATGAGACTTATCAATTAGTATATAAAAAAGCAAATAAAGTAAAGCTAACAAGGGTTTTATAACTTAATGGACTAAAATGTCCTATTTTAGGTTTCAAGACAGTCTTAAAGAGAGAAAAGTACAAAGAGAAGTAGGTTTTATTATTGCATATCAATGAAAGCAAGGTTAACCAAATAAATAAGGTAGGGATGGAGGGGTAGAGGATTAGAGGTGAGAATGAGGAGCTAGGAAATAGATCAGAAGGTGAGGGTGGAGGAGGCAACTTGGAGGGCAACATTTTAGAGACAAAAAAGAAAGCATTTTAGTGTGAAACATTATTGATAGAAGTGGTTTAATGTCTATTTAAAAAGGTTTTTTAGTGGTGAATGTGATGCTTAGATAAGTGAGGGGAGGTTTAGTGACTTTGATCCGTAAAATGCAAGCTAACTTTGAACTGAAAGCTTTTGCTTACTATATATCTTGTTCTTTTGAATAGTTGAAAAGAAAAATGGGTTCATCGCTTTCATTAATTAACACACTTAATAAGTATCTCCCAATCCTAAATGTAACATACTTACATGAAAAAGCTATTATAAGAAATCAAGATATAAATTTTAAAGCATTTGGAAAGATGATCACTTACATGATTATGTTGTGTTAAATGATTGTGTGGTGTGTTAGTTTCAAAGAAATAAGAAAAAGATTTGTACTTGTAAATGTTTACCTATTACTATCTGTCACATAATTTACAATCACTGAATACAGAAAGATATTCATCAAGTGAATTAATAGAAAATATGAAAAATTTTGTCTTAAATATTTCCAAGAAATAAGTCTAACCCAATACCAAATAACTTATTATGAACAACATTTTACTTAGGCAGACGAGAGGAACTTTCTAATTAAGCACTTGAGCCTTAAAAAGGAACTTTTTGGGCCTTTGGTCTTTATATGACATCCGTCAAGTGACATTTAAATCTAGTAACATAGGGGCTTTTCCTTTTAATAGTCAACACTAGATCATGGGAGAGGTATTGAAATTGAATTAGGCTTTTGAACCTTTAGAAAAGTGATAAGGGCTCCTCTTTTATTACGAGCTTTAGAAAAACCCTAGAATAAATTTTGTAGATATCGTCCATCCTAAAGCCAGAAGTAGAGAACCTAGATTGCATTACACCGGGAGCTACCAAATTTTTAGTTTGACCCAAATCTAGATTAAGGTTAGGCTTTAGTTAGCCCTCTACAGCGACAAGTGCTTTCCACCTTTTATTTCTCGAGTGAACAACCATCCACTCACCAAAGTCCCACCTATTGAAAATTATATGATTAGCCTTATCATATATATATTAAGTAAAGAGTTAAGTGAGTTAACGACGGCCTGACTTGTGTCATCCGTCTCATCACTTTCATTGACCCTAATGTTAACACTATTCCAACTTCATAAATGGTTTGTTCTCGAATTTACTTTTTCCAAAAATGAGAGGAACCTTATTCATTTATTCTTGGAATTATTCTATATTCATCAATTTAGTAATCCTAGTTCTATCCCTTATTTAATTAATTATATCTAATTTGTTTCTAGTCGGTCCTTTTATTAATAACTTCTATCCCCTATACCTAAACCAAACTACATATGAGTAATTCAGCCAAGCAATAAAAACAAGTAGAAGTAAGTAGCCTTCTGTATCCCTCTCTCTTGATCTCTATTATTGGATGATTCATGCAGACTTTATAAGCTCCTCAGAGATTATAATAGACACTAATAATACTGTAAAATAATAGTTTTAAAAACTACCTAAACATCTTTTGAAACCGTTGCACTCCTACTGTTATTACTATCAAGATCTCTGGTCAAGAATATAACAGTTAATGAATGTGTATTGTGGAGAAAGTAATTAGAACTATGTTCTAAAACGGGCTTGTAGTATGGCTAGGAGTTTGAAGCAAGATGGTGGAATCTTCAAAAACTACCTTTACCTATTATAGCTACACCATGTAGAGATAAAGAAATTATATAATTGAACTACATTTTATGATGGATAGAGATTTATGTAAGATAAGAGAAATCTTGATGGAATATAAAACATATGAGGGAGCAAGAAGAAATATAAGAAATAATTAGAATATATTGTAATTTATTTTTCTTACTCTTATAATAGGAGGTACTGTTAGCTCTTGGTAAGTACACTATCATTGAAGTGTTGTAAATGTTTACCTTTAGTCAGTAATAAATTATTTTATTTTCAAAAAAATAGTTTGAAAAGATCCAAACCCACAATAATAAAAATCATAAAAGCTAATATAAGAAAAATGATTATATGTCCTATATATGTACACTCCATTTCCATCAAACTTTCTCTTTAGAACTGCTTTTTATTCTTACTAGGTATTGTTTCCTTCCCCTCCGTCACCTTTCAAATTAAATTAGAAGCCTTATATATGTATATTCCCCTATACTTCAATTGCTCCTACCTTTTTTATAGTTTGAAAGAGAGTTATAGAAAATGCCTCAACAATTGGACGTTCTCTCAAATCTCTATATGAACTAAATGTATATATTTATATACATTGACTACAGTCTTATAGAAGCTAACACCATAATCTATCACTTTTTTTTGGGATGGATAACGATTTACTAAAAGGATCCAAGCCCCATTTATGGAGAAGATAATCAATCCCATAATCCCCAATTCTTCTCCAACAATCCCACTATTTCTTATCCTAAAAACTTCAATCACAACCAAAGTTATGAATATCGTACCGGGTTCGGTATCGGATTGGGTTCTGGAATGAAACTGTACCGGTACCAGGTACCGTTTAGGGTAATCTTTTAAATTTATAAAATATTTCCTAAAATTTTTAAAAATTGTAAAATAGTCCATATTGATATATCGTACAGTTATACTTTATATTTTATTAATTTACTGTTTACATCAACTATGTTTCCAAAAATCTTAATAATAAATAATAATGACAATTAATATGAAATAACAATAATTTTTAAATATTTTACATATAAATAATAACCACAATTAATATAAACAAAGACAATCATCATCATACACACATCAAATTAAGAATAATACAAAGTATTTAAAATATTACAATAATACAATTTCATCATTTTAATAAATAATATTATATCAAAAAATCCAATAAAAATAACAATAAATATCCTTAAATAATTTTAAAAAAGTTCATGATAAAAAAACATCAAGTAGAAGTTAAACCTGAAACAAAAACATTTACAGTTATATTATATATATAGAATTTACAGTTATACTACTTTATCAAATATCACAAAGTTATTAAATATCACAATTTTTTTCTGCTTTATAAGCGGAATCATTGTCAGTAATAAACTGAACAATATTTTCCGACCTTACGTTATTCACAACTTTATTAAATATCACAAACTTATTAAATATCACAAATATCAAATATCACAACTTTATTAAAAATTTCTTCAATATATTGGAGAAATTTTTTTATTTTATAACTTATTCCAAATTTTTTTATTTATGTGATAAAGCTTATATATGTTGATTTTTATTTTTGATTTTGTTTTTTA
Source organism: Erythroxylum areolatum (assembly GCA_024520975.1). Lineage (NCBI taxonomy): Eukaryota > Viridiplantae > Streptophyta > Magnoliopsida > Malpighiales > Erythroxylaceae > Erythroxylum > Erythroxylum areolatum. Next base: position 65,493,167 of record JANIJH010000008.1, on the reverse strand, counting down.
TAAATAAATTAAGTGAATTTATATGTGTAAAAAAACTTTGAGAAAAAAGTTTTAATTTAGATGTAAATTATAAAAATTATATCATCTGTATAATAATATACAAAATAATATTTGATAATTGAATTATTTAATAAATTACTAATTAAGCATTAAATGAGAAATGAATTGGCTGAATGAGTTTTCAATATACTTATAATATTTTTACCCTTAAAGAAACTATATTTTTGTTGTCAATAGAATTTCATTTATAACATTATTACTTACTAAAATTTAATTTATTTTTTTTGTTCATTTAAAATTTAAAAATGCAAAAGGCTTTATTAAACTTATTATACAAAAGGATAATTTTAAGATAAATTAGATTTTAAATTCAAAATTTTGTGTAATTTTATAATATTAACTAGAATTATAAAAAATATTCACAACCTTATTGACATAAGTTAATGGGCTGATTTACAATTTTACACTACATTTACATAATTAAAATAATTAAATAAATAAGTACACGAAAGCTTTAGAATGAGAGGACAGTAAGACATTGCTTTAATGCTTTAGCTTTTGTTCTCTCTCTTCTAGACATTGCTTTAGCCTTTACCTTTTGTTCTCTCTCTTCCCTTCCACCGACTTTCTAGTTTCTTCTATTGACCTTCTTTTTTGACGTTTTTTTTCTTTGTTATGCTTTTGTGTCATAGCTTTCATTCTTTTGTTGGGTCAAGGTCAGTTACAAGGAAAAAGTTTGATTCTAGGTATGAAGTTCAGGAACTAGTGGTGGTTGTGGAGGTTTCTGTAATTGGCTTAGGCATTGGCCACTTAAGGAAGAGATGATTGCGAAGTAGTGGCCAACGACAGCAAAACATGAGGCAGTGAGGGAGAGGTGGTGGTGGCTGGGAGATAAAGAGGAGAGAGACAGATAGAGAGAAAAAAAAGTTAGAGTCAGTGAGATGAGTTACAGACGCTAGGAGAGGGAAGGAGGTAAATTTTTTTTAAAAGTCCTTCCATTTTTTACAATTTCTGAATACTGGCTGGTATTTTAAATACTGGCCAATACCGGCCGGTAACATCGAAAATCACCGGTATCAACTGGTACTGATCACCGGTAATAAAAAACTTAGTTTTGTACCGTTTTCTGGCTGGTATGGTACCTTCTAGCCGGTACCGGCCAGTACGGTACGAAAATCTAAACACTGACTGTTACATCAACACTTTGTGCCACTGTAATATGCAAGAGTTCGGGCATGCAAGAAAGAGCATCTTTCCCTTTGTTTTCCCCTCTTGATTTATATTCAATCTCAAAATTGTATCCCATTAACTTGGTTAACAATCACTGATGCTTCTTAGTGACGAGTTGATAGATGCTAATTTGACTATAATTTTACACCCATATTTAACATGTTTTTCTTGTTATTTTATAATTTTATAGTATTTTTGATACTTAATTCTCTCTAAGTGTATTTATAGGTTATATCTACCTTCATGGATCAAGGTAGAAGAATTCGGATGAAATTGTGGCATAAAAAAAAGATTTAAAGTAACTAAGGAGTTACGAGACTGTATATAGTGATTGTGTAAGTCTCTGTAAATATGTGAAGAATGAAGAATTTCGATTCTCATTATGAGGAGTTATATTCTTGAGATACATGCATGTTTAAGTCTCTATGCCTATGTTTTTTATTATACAAGGTCTCTTACACGCTCGTATAATTGATCGTGTATATCCTAGAAATTATAATTTTTACTAAAAGGACATGAGTGGAGGCAAAACAGAAGGGATTCACATTTTTAAAAAAATTTAGGTCATAAGCAATAGTCAGAGGTGACGATTTTGATTAAGGGACAAGAAAAACATGAAGTTAACATTAAGAGATTCAATAGAAAGCTACATCAAATCTAAACTTGTAACAAGATTTATTTAAAAATGGGAGATTTAAAATTATGATTTCTTTACTTTCTACATACTTGTTATTGATTTCATTTTCTATGAGTAACTAAACGCGTTTACTGTCTAGGTGTGATGAATCTTAGTTTGTGATAACAATATGTTTTAATATTTATTCAATGTAATTATATTGATTGATTTATTGTGATTCAATTAAGCATTTTATTCTTGTTCTAATATATCTAGAATATTAGAGCATAATTTGATTTCATATGATTGAGATTGAGAAATCCTCTTGTATGAATAGATTTACTATAATTGAAAGGAGTTACGTATAAACCTAGAGATAGGTCAACATAAATCTTATAGATTAGGGTCAAACCTAATAGTAGAATTTACGAATCGATAATGCAATCCTAGGGGTTTAAAAAAAAAGAATTTTGTTAATCAATTGATGGATTAATTGTTATAGTCTTAAGAAAGATATTAACATAGGATAAAAATTCTCATAGTCCAATAATCAATAATATAATTGCATGATAAATAGTTAATATTAAAGGATTCTTAGGGGGATTCATTACCTAGAAACTACTACTTGATCTTGATTTTTCTTCATATTCTACTTGTTCTATATTTGGTATTGTTTAATTTTAATCTTATTTTATTTGTTAGTTTACTTTATAATTAAAAACCAAAATCGAATTCATAGGTTAGATGATAGCAAAAGGGTAATTACTAGTAGTTCTAGCCTTCGTAGGATTAACTTGTATTTACCTAGACCTACAACTATGTTATATACTTGTCATTAATTTAAATATTGACCTTAACTACAGTCAATCAAGTTTTTGACATCATTTTCAGGGACTATAATATTAGGAAAGCCTAGATTTTATTAATATAACTATTATTTTATTTTAGACTTCTTCATCTATTTATCTTTTGAACTTCACTACATTGACAGTGTGTTTATAGTTTATTTTTAGTTATTAAGGTTCATCTTCATAGCCACAACTCACAATGGAAGGATGGAGTTGACAGTATTCTTATGAGAGTTATGATATGTCATTACAACATGTAACATCATCGTATTAGAAAGAGAGGTTTCCTAACATGTATTAGGAAGCTCAAACAATATTCATGTCTTATTACGACATTTGAAGGAATAAGCATTACAATAATGAATGTTAAGCACCAAACTATATATGGGAGCAACCAAGCATGCAAACTTGGCCTTCAAATGTGCCCTATAAAAATATCATAGTGGAGTAACCCTTGTGCTTATGGATGGAATGACTATGCTCCAACTGAATATTCACAATACAACAATAAGAAGAAAGTGTTATAGATAAAACAATGGAATACCTTGCCAAGAGTGAAGCTAGCCAATGTGAATTTAAGGAGAGATGTTCTTCACTTGAATATATTAAGCATAATACCTTATACTATTTTAGCTTACTAACATCTCAGAGTGAAGAAGAGACAAAATGAAGATAGATTTCAATAAGGCGAGGAGGTCATTGCTGCTTTGGAAGAGATGATGTTAAGGATTGCTCAAGATTTTGATGCGATACATTAAAGAACATAGGCTTCCACATGCAATTTGGGGGTTCAGATCAACCAATTAACAAAGATATTAGCTAAAAGACCAAAAAGAAGTTTACATAGTACAATCGAAAAAAATCATAAAGAATAAGTAATGGCAGAGAAAGAAGAAGAAGAGGAAGTAAAGAAGTTGCAGGAGATAATTGAAGAAGAAGAAGAAAAGGAAGAAGTCTTTGCATGATTAAAGAAGAACAAAAGTAGGAGCAAAATGAGAGAATTGTTACTGAATAATTAGTAGTCACCTTAAGTATGACGGTTCCTACTTCCTAAAAGACAAACAACTAGAGCCAATCGATGTATGACGGTTCCTACTTCCTAAAGGACAAACTACTAGAGCCAATCGATGATTAAGGGAGTTTTGTTATCCCTTATTTTATGAGCAGTTTGTCATTAAAAAGGACATTAATGGATTCCATTGGAATTATTAATATGATAAATTATGCTTTTGTTGTTATCTTCTAACATATGGCTTATTCACAAGCTACAAAACCTTTATACGACGAAACAGGTAGAAGCAAGTCACTCATTATAGACCTAGGATGATGGAAAACATGCAAGGTACCTCGAGCTAACAATGTTAAACAAGAGCCACATGAGAGATAACCCACGAATCAAGATAGGTTTTATTTTAAAGTTTATGTTATTTCTATTTTCATATTTCTTATTTATTTTCTTTTTACTATTGTTATTTTCTTTTAATTTTTATCCCATTTATTTATATTTTGCAAGGATGTCTATATCTCATGTAGCATCCTACTCTCGCAAGACACGTACCCGACATCTTGCTTGATATCCGAGTCCGTGTCACATGAGGGTGGCGTGTTAGAACACTCAATCAGTCAAAACTCAGTACAATTTTTTTTTGAAACTACAAACATAATATGCAGAAATCCATAACCAAATCGGGCCCGCTTTATTCACAAACTTTTTTTAATCATAACAATACAATCAATAGAATTTCAATAGCCATTTGGGGCCCATTACAAATGCAAAACATTTTAGTCATAATGTCTTTACATTACAACATAAATACATTTGTATACACATTGTACAAAAATTTCTGAATACATTATTCGATACAAAATTTTTTCAGAATATATATATATATATATATACACAATTCAATACGAAAATAAAGAAGTACAATGCAAATGCGAACTGATTCTGACCTCTATCCCTTACTTGTATGCTGAAGGTATACTCCCGTTTGCCTAACAGGGTATTCTTCTAATTCTGAAAAATATTTGCAAATTTTGGGTGAGTTTTGCGAACTCAATGAATGACCATCATCAATGGCTCACCCAGTTATATAGCACATAATTCACATTCATATCATTTCACATTTCACATTTCACACTCAATATACTTTAATCATTCATATTATGCATATGCAGTGCACATGAGACCCATTTTTTATTTATTACTTTCTTGTGACCGAGTACCTAAACTGTTTCGTATCCATTAGATACCGAGCTCATTACTAACTGTCCCTTATCCGATGGAGATACAGGGCTATGAGCCTTAGGCTCTTTTTACATAGTGAGCCTTAGGCTCTTAATCACTTTCTGAACTCAAGGCTCTTTTCACACGTTGAGCTTAAAGCTCTGATCGGTGGCTACTCTAGTCACAACTTCTATTATCTGATCATGCATTCATATATGGAATGTATCTCACATTTTCAATCAACCATGTCATGAAACATTTAGTTTGTCACATTCACATGTAAATAGCACTTCAATATCTCATCCGCATTTCACAATCATCGAACTTTCTGTCCGGATTTCAACACAACCAATCACATTTATATGAGCATTCAGTAGTCAAACAATACAAAAATTTAAACAAAACAAACAATAAAATGAGACCATCTAGGTCTACTCACAGTATGCTCCAGATTATCATTAGCTTCCATGATCTAGAAATGTCTGAATGCAGACATTGATCCTGCAAATCAAAATTATGCAATATGCACATTGCACCTACACATTAATAACTTTGCACAATTATAAGTATTCATTTATGCACACGTGTATATATGGAATAAATACAATGCATGTTCAATGACAATACCGGGTGTATTATCAAATTTCACATTTTATCCACTTTCTCATTTTATAACTCAATTACTCGTTATTTCATTTTTAGCATTATTTGCTCTCATAATAACCCATTTCTCATTCACTTTTACTAGATACACTTTACCCACACTTTACTCCTCTTCTTGAATCATAACTTTAATCATATGAATATCATTATTCCCATTAAACTCATGCCTTTTGTACTTTGATACCAACAATTCATTCACTAATGTTATTCCAACATTACAAGATCAAACACTATCCAAATTCTCATTTCAGTCCTATATCACCTCCAAAATTCCAGACTTTTGGGTCTATTTTCCATGATCAATTAGACAATGCAAATGAGATAGTTTGGCAAAACTATCTTCTAATAAAAATTTCCCTATTTTCTTAAGTTTCTAATAACACCAATATCATTCAATTTGGTTCAATATTCCAAAAGTTATACTCCAATTAATTTAGACCATTCTTTAATTGTAACAGTATTCTATGCCCAACTTCAAGTCAGATTCTGGAACTATGGAGATAGAATTGGAATTTGATTTCTTCATAACAATTGTATCCCTATGTCTATGTTTTAATAAAAATCAAGAATCATTCAATTTAGATAGCTATATAACAAGTTATGCCTAAAATACCGAAGTATGTTAAGTAAAAATACTCCAGTTATCATTTTCCAGAACTCCTCATCAATTCCATATCAAATTCATCAATCAATCTCTCCTGAATGATTTCAAACGGTTTTAATTTCTGGTGAAGATGAAGATCAATGTGTTACGAGTCCAATAGTTCAAGTCTCATGTCATTTGGAGGTTGGGAGAAAAACTTATTACTAAAAGAGTGAAGGATGTTCACAACATTCTACTTCAGTACGCATTCAATGTCACAATTGTGAGATTCAAGTTGGTTTAGAAAAGTCACGATCATGCTTTTCCATACTTCTCCGAAATTTCACAATCGTGCAAAAGCACGATCATCCAATCCTTTTTTTCTTCTTCAAATTCACGCACTGCAGTCTCTCCCTTCTTCTCAAAACAGACCTTTGGGTCCATCTTGCACGGTCATTTTGATAAGGAATATGAAGGACTTAGGCAAAATACTCTTCTAATCAATTGTTTATTTATGTCTTAAGTTTCTAATGAAACTAATTTCATGCAATTTGGTTCAATATTCTCTAAGTTATGCCAAAAACTCTACATAATGTTCCTAACCACGATAGAATCCACAAACTCAACTTCGAGGTAAAATTTGAAATTCTTAGAGACAGAATTCAATTTCAAGTCCTTCATAAAAAATATAGCCATACGTCTTTATTTTAATATAAACTTAAAATTATTTCATTTAGATGTCTATAGACCAAGATATGACAAAAATACAGATGTATGTTCGGTAGAAACACTGCATCTGTGCATGTCTAGCACACTTCAACATCATTTTCATCTTAATTCTTCTCTTTTGCTTACTCTATCACTTCTAGCTTATTTCCTCAATATTTCCTCTTCATTACTATTTCATTTTAGCTCAACTTATCACAACCAAATCAAAATATATCATTTTTCATAATCATCAAAAACAGAAAATCACACTCACGCATACTCTTCACATGTTTTGCATTTCTTCACTTTCATTTTTCTGCATTTTCTTTTTAACTACACATTCTTCATTTTCTTCTCAACTTTTAGTTTAATCATTCATATCTAGACATCATCTTACACCGATTTCTTATCTCTAAGCTCATTAGGGTTCATTTCTAAAAATATCCAAAATATTCACATAATAATGAAGACATCAACAAAAACAGAGCATACATTAACTTTTCTCTAGAAATTTTCTGCACTGATTTATGCATGGTTTCACTAATCTTTAAACTCCAAAAGTCATTTTTATACTATCTTATAACATAATGATCATCAAATCTGAAAACTCAATATATCCAAATTTTCATCCTATATTCACGAAGAACATGAAAAAATGTCTATTTTTCTCATGAATATGAAATATCAATAAACAAGATACTTACTTGTTTAAACTCCAACTCTTTTTAAAAAATCACTTGAACCCTAACTTTCGAATATCATCCAATCATCATCTTGCCAAAGGTTGTAGGGTTAGGTTTCTTATGGTAAAAGAAAGAGACAACAAAATGGGAGTAACAATAGGTAGAAGAAAGCAAAGTGTAACTTCGGTGAAGGTTCACTGAAACAAAATTCGAAGAAGAAGAAGAAGAAGTTTCAAGAACAAAGTCAAGAAGATATTTTTCAGACAAGACAAAACAGTGTCTTAGTCTTTTGAAGTTAAAAGAAACGTGGGCTTAGGATTTGGACACTTGTCTAATTCCTAAGACTTTAACTAGTTTCTCATTTAATTAGTTCAATCATCTCTAAATCTTACTCCAAATGTCTCCCAATTTCTAATGTCATTTTCTCACAAAGTCTAAAATCATCTCCAAATTTTTAAAGTCATTTTCTCAATAATTTCTAAAAATCATTTTTTAAAAACAAATCTCCAATATCATTTGTTTCTTATTTGTATTTCCTTCCATCAATGCCAAGTGGAATTTTCTTAGTTTAATAATATTCAACATTTTCGAAATTTATTCCTAAAATTCACCAAAAATTCGAAATCACTAAACACACTTTCCAATTAAATTTTCAGTACACATAAACCTCAATTCTAAAAAAAATCACCTTTTACATATAAGTCAATTATACCCAGAATGTCAATGAATGCATGTACCGTCATTTTAATGTGTACAAAAATTCAAATTCATGTGCATTTATGCTAACATTATGCATGAGCATGAGATGTATTTTTCTAAATCTCTCATTGATCTTTCATGAACCATATTTTAGGGTTCTAACTCTCAATCTGGGAATGGGATGTTATATCTCATATCAGATGGATCCTTTATTGAAATAAGAAATTCTTATTACTCAGGGAAGTATCAAACTACAATTTCTCACTTTTAATATATTCTCATATTGAGTACATTAAGGGCAATGTATAGTTTTAAGTATGGGGAAGGGGTTAATATTAACTGCTATCTAGAATTTGTTGAAATATGTCGATAAATACTTGAAAACATTATTGGTTATTGGATTGAATTATTGTGCAAAATGATGATAGTTATAATAAACTTACTTTTATAAGTCATATTGTTAATAGTCATTGAGATAGTCAAATTTGAATGAAAAGTGCATATTATTTACAGAAATTAACCATCATTTTCTTGAGCTTTTAAAGAGCAAATTTCACAAAAATTTTAAGCTCTTTTATTCTTTCTTGTGTGTTATAATACTTAGGAGGCGGTTGGTTAGCATGAGAGAATGGTAATAGAAATAGAAATGAATATTTTAAAACTTGCTTTTATTATACATCTTGAGATCATATTTGTTAATTAGAAGCAATAATTGATAAATGCACTTAGATTCAATAGTTGTTTAAGCTTATTTCTTTAATAGTTACCCTACCCTATTTTATCCTTTAGGAATAACCAATTTTGAACTTGGCCTTTTTCATTGAGAACTCCATTATTAACCTTTATCCTATCTTTATTTAAGCCCTTTTATTAATTTGAACCTTGAAGGTTATTTACAATTACTTGATTGATTGAAATTTGAAATTTGAAACGGTCTAATATTTCTTTAACTGTGGTACAAGATAACTGAGATAAAAAAATGTTCCGAGCATAAAAAAGAAAGAAAGAAAAAAGGTGTTTGAATGATAATACTAATGAATTCATGTTATGAAGGATCTATTTTGTTAAAGAACAAGTTTCTTGTAATCTTATCTATTATAATTTTCTTGTAATTTTAGCAACCTTTATATTATCCCAATCATATCTTACCTATGTCTAAATTATAACCATGTATAATGACCTTTTGATTTTTGTTTCTAGTTTACAGACAAGAGACGGAGATATGACAATAGTGCAAGTTTACATACAAGTTTACATACAATTGATGAGTTTTTAGGATGGTTAGTACTTCCCTCAATTGTTGAAAATGGGCTTCTGTGGAGTTGTTGTAAATTAATATGTCATTAAAAAACTAAATTAATATGTCATTAAAAAAACTAAGACCCCCTTCCATAACATTGGTTTGAAAATGATGTTCATGATATATTGAAATGTTGCTGGTACATTGGTTAAGTCGAAGGGTATGACCAAAAACTCGCACTAGCCCTTATGAGTATGAAGCACTAGTTTTGGGACATCCTTAGTTTTATTTAAATTTGATGGTATCCTAGAATGGGTTCAGAATTGTGTTGCCCTATTCTATCCTCTCGACTAACTCAATTAGCTCTAGTAACCTAAAATAATTCATCTTCATTAATTCCTCTTTTGACACCTTCATCTTCATTAATTCCCTTTTTGACACTTTCATTAAGCCTACTTTGAAATATTGCCACTAATGTGTCATCATTTAGGTGTTTTAGTGGAATGGTTAACGCCTTAAACTCCCTTTAATATTGCACCACATAAGATGTTTGTCGCAGTGATAGGAGATGATGGTAATGGGCCCCTTTTCATTTTGGTAAGTACCTTATTAGAAGTTGGATTTTTAACTTATCCCATGTTAGTATAGGTCCTTAATTATGCTCGTATTGTAACCACTCTAAGGAGGCACCCCAAAGGCATATCCCTACTACTTATAACTTTTCTTATTCACCCAATTTGTTTAATACAAAGTTTCTTTCTACTTGAAAACCTATGAGGTTAGGTCATCCTCATCATCGTAAATGGGCATCTCCAGTTTACAATCATACTTGTTATGGCATACTAGAACCTAGACATTCTATACCATAAGTAGGGTCATCCTTACTGTTGTAAGTGGGCATCTCCAGTTTACAATCTTACCTATTATTGTATACTGGAACATGAGTGATAGACCCTTCTATTCCATTAGCTGCCTCTATTAATGCGTTTGTGGCAAGGTTAGGGGTCTTGTGTCCACTTAATTCTTACAATTCCTATATTCAATGGTGCGAGCGAGTTACCGAGACGACAGTGGGGGAATTCGCGAGAGGATTCTTCATTCATGTAATCAGATCTACGATGGATTTGGCCTAAAGAACAAATATGTGTCCTCATTATTGAAGTTATAGATTTGCAAACCCCATGGAAACTGCTTCATCTAGTGGTCTGAAGCACAAGAGGAGTTGGTGAAACGTTAATGTGAGGAAACTTAGGCTGAGTTTGTGAAAGCCTCTCAATTGGGTAACATAGTGACCATGAAGGAGGAATTTTCACCCTTAGAGAGAGCCATAGAACTGGGGAAGTATGGAAAGAGTGGAGAGGGACTCGAAAAAGCATATAAAAGCACCTAGATCCTAGAGGGATAGATTTAATGTCAACACCTCAATAGGTCAACTTAGTCACTTTCTCAATTTGACAGTTAATCATTAATGGTGTGGTTTCATTGTTAGTTTATGCCCTTGTAGCCAATCAATTGGATTCAATTTGATGTATGACATTATTATTTAATTAATGAAAAGGCATTCTTTATCTTTGTGTATTAAGTTAATTACATTTGATGTTTTAATATTAAACGTAAAATCCTTAGAATAATTACTGTGTAATTGTAATTATGATGAGATCATATTTATGAGATTTAATTTACATTTACGTACTGTTCCTAAATATTCCTAGTTGCAGTTGCATCAAAACAGGATATTGTTGAAATGATAAAATTAGCATGCTTTATGTTTCTTTCTTATGAATAAAGTAACTGATTTCATAAATTAAAGTATAGAGATACTTAAACTAATGTGTGGGTGATTATTAGAAAAGAAGTCACTAAACTGACTTGACTATGAGAATCCCGAATGGAATATTACTTATATATCTGTGGATTTTCTTATAGTGATGATTGTATAATTAATCCTTAGACTTGAGGTTACCAAGGTATCTCGTATGGGAATTACTATGTTTTGATGTTACATATGAACCGTCCTAAGATAATTCAATCGATGACAATTGGATGCAGTATGAATCATATAGAGATGGTTGAGTAAGTTAATAAAGGATTTATCACTATAAAGTAATTAGAGAAAATGTTATACTATTCTTGATTAGTAGTGATTTTTGGAATTCTCTGGCTAGAGTGAATTGACATTTGAAAAGGCTTTTTCAAATATCAATTATAAATCAATTACTAATTAGTTAGAACTATCATGATTTGATGAAAAGAGTAGACACGATATCCATACTCTACCTAGTTGGAACATTGGATGACAAAATGATTATCCTGATATTTGGGTGGTCATGACATATGCTAGATGTCAATCTTAATTTATAATTATAAATTGTTTAATTAGATAATTAAAGATGAATTAAAATGAGTTTTAATTTATTTGATTCTAATTGTGAATTAGAATTAGAATTTATAATCATTGCTAATATATTAGGAACCTAATGGGTCATACATTAAAGAGCAACTTGTTAAAGAAAAATAAATTATAATTAAGTTGGATTTAATTATAAAGTTTGAGAAACTTTAGGGATCAAATATGAAATGTTTGATTATTAAAATTAAATTAATTATAATTTTAAATTAAATGATTTATCAAATAAATAATTAGAATCAAGCAAAGGTTTTGAATAATTTCTTTCATAGTTAGATTATGTTTAAAATTATAAATATAATGAGATTATATTATTTTGATGAGACAAAAAAAAAAAATTTAAATCCCTCAATCAAAAATTAAGTACATGTTAGGAATATAATAGTTGCCTTCCATTATTTAAGAATAAAACCAAAATTATATTTATTGATTGGCTTGTTGAGTAAACTCAAAGTCACTTTACCCCAAATATATTTTACCTTAAATTAATAGGTCTTACTTAACTAAATTTGTATGATTTGGATGAGCAAACTTATAATTGTATAAATTTGAAGGTAGGGTTAGGAATAATATAAATGATATATTTTGGCAAAGAGTTTTCACCTAACAGTTCTAAGAATCACATGAGATGTGATTGATAACGATGTTATATACCTAATTTAAATTTAGTTAGTTTGTTATGCAAACTCAAGCTCAATTATTTTTGAATAAGATCCTAGGCCACTAGGTTTCTAGGTCTTCTAGACATTTCTCCCTCTATGTCTCGTTTCTATAGCACTAACAATCAGGTCATTTGGACTTCTAAATCATGAGATATAGACCAAATATCACAAGCTGCTCCAAAACAGGGGCAACATCAGGCCCCCATTTTCGATCTCAATTTCCTATATCATAAAGCCAGAATTTAGTCAAAGTATCTTCTAGAGATGTTTAGCTCTATGTATTAGGTTTCATATGCAACTAAAATTACACAATTTAGAGGTTTGTATGCTAAGTTATGACTCAAACAATGTGACTGACTCAAGCAAACCCCTAGACAAAATTTCACTACACAATACTTTCTTGTTATATTCAACCAATTTTATGCAAGATAACACCAAAATAACACCAAAACATCATTTCAGTAACCATTCCACATCTAAATGAATCTTTTTACACATTCAGATGTACACAAATACAAAAATTAACTAAGTGAAGTCCCAAACCTTAAAATAGGCAAAGTAGTTCTTCTATTACTTTTCTTCCCTTCCTCTTTGACTTTGCTTGAATCACCAAGTGAAAAATGATGAGATGAAGAAGGTGAAATGGAGAGAAAAAAATTCTGAAGTTAATCCATCAAAGTGTTGTCCATCTTCCCTCTTCATATGCCTTTTCATGAGTTTTCTAGTCTTAGACACATGTTTCAATCTAATTGGATCACGTGTTACAATTATATGGAACCATGTGTTACAATTCTATTAGATTATGTGTTACAATTATATTGGATCATGTGTTACAATTCTATTAGATCATGTATTACAATTCTATGAGATACACATGCTTTAATCTTATTGGTCCATGAGTTGACGTTAGGAAAATTGCATATTGGTTAGTCTTCTTCTTTTAATTCCTAAATTTGCCTATACTCTTATCAATTAATTTCATTCCCCTTGTCTTAATTTTCTAATGGCATAAATTGTTTAATTGGAGAAATAAATCTCCTTCTCCCACTTTTATTTAACACATTCAATTTTTAAATTTTTTAAAAACTTTAATAGTAATTTTTTATTTTTATTTTTAAAATAAATTAAATATTTTTATTACTAATAATAATTGTACATTAGATAAATCTTAAAATAAATTATTTTTAACTAAATTTATTTTAATCTTTATATAATAGTCATTAATTTATTATTAATAAAATTATTTTACTTTTAAAATAAATAATTTAAAAATTATTATTTGTAAACTAATATTTAATTTAAATATATTTTAGTTTTTTTTCGTTACGAATTCTTGTTGTAAATTGTAATACTTAGAGCATTAAGTATCTTTATTGTTTTTATTAGATGTTTTGATGTAATTATTATTTATTATATGATGAAATTATTATATTTTAAATATTTTATATTATTCTTAATTTTATATTTTTACGATGATTAAATAATATTTTTTATATTAATTGTTATTATTATTTATATGTAAAATATGTGAAAATTATTGTTAATAAAAGTAAATAAAATTTTGTTATTTTAAAATTTTATTATTATGATTTTTGGAGAGATGATTGATATAAAATAGGGCTATTGTCGTACATTCCAAAGATGCTGATGAATAACATAGATAAGATCGAATATGCCATTTTGCTTGCCCTTATGATTCCATCTGTTGCCTGAACAAGAGAGTGTCAAGTGAACACCCAAAACCCCGACTCTCGCCCAACCGACCTTATTATCCTCCTTTCCCTTCAAGGTAGAGGTACTACATTTAGCTTCCTGCCGCTGCTTTTACATGATTATGTCTATTAATCGAAATGCATAGCTTCTATATACCTCTTGTGAATTGCAGCAGACAGACAACGTATCTGCTGAGTTAGCACCCATGGAACTTTAGGGTATTCATTTTAGTTTTTGTGGGATTAGGATTTACCTCGTCTTACACATTTCAACTGCTCTGTTGTTTACTGGACTTCTACTTCTAATATGATTTCCACCCCTTTGTTATGCTTGAAGGCCTACTTGGAAGCAGATTGAGATACCATATGCTTTTGTTTTCATACTTGGTTTCAGATACATTTCTAATAGAATCTGAAATAAAATTCTTGTATTAAAGCTGAAGCTAAGTTACGGACGCCTCTAGACGCCAGTTTCTGACCACTTACAATCTTTCAGGTCTTTGTGCGCATTGATCAAAATCATCATCATCAATATGCCACATTTACTTTCAACCTCTTGCTCTTTAAAGTTACCTTATGGGCAAAGATCGTCCACTCAATCGTTCAGTCAATGCCTCACAACATGTCCTGCTCTTTTCACCTTGCAATCTTCAAGGATTCCTTCTACAAGGATTGCCGCGCAAGGATGCAGACTGCAGAAAAAGTCTTTTGTCTGTGCAACCTTTGTAAGCCAAGAAGCCCCATCCCAAACTAGCTCTGGTTCCCACCAGTTCTCTTTTGAACCATCGAAGTCACAGAGGGTCATGGTCATTGGTGGAGATGGCTATTGTGGTTGGGCCACTGCCCTCCATTTATCCAAGAGAGGATATGAGGTTGCCATTGTTGACAGTCTCATTCGCCGTATGTTTGACCATCAGCTTGGTCTAGATTCCTTGACACCCATTAGTTCCATTCACAATCGTCTTCGATGTTGGAAATCACTTACTGGAAAAACCATTGGGCTCTATATTGGTGATATTTGCGACTTTGAATTCTTATCGGAAGCCTTCAAGTCCTTTGAACCTGACGCTGTAGTCCATTTCGGGGAACAACGCTCTGCCCCTTATTCAATGATTGATCGGACAAGAGCTGTATTTACACAACAGAACAATGTAATTGGAACACTCAATGTTCTCTTTGCTATCAAGGAATTCAGAGAGCAATGCCATCTTGTAAAGCTTGGGACAATGGGAGAATATGGAACCCCAAATATTGATATTGAGGAAGGCTATATTACAATAACTCACAATGGGAGAACAGATACTTTGCCTTATCCCAAACAAGCAAGTTCTTTCTACCATCTTAGTAAGGTCCATGACTCAAATAATATAGCGTTCACTTGCAAGGCCTGGGGAATCAGAGCTACTGATCTGAACCAAGGAGTGGTTTATGGAGTGAGGACGGATGAAACAGAGATGCATGAAGAGCTTTGCAACAGGTTCGATTATGATGGAGTATTTGGAACTGCTTTAAATCGTTTTTGTGTCCAGGCTGCTGTTGGCCATCCACTCACTGTATATGGAAAGGGAGGCCAGGTAAATTCTTCTAATTCTTAATTTGCTGTACTACCTTATATTCAATTGTTTTTTCTTACGCAAGCTTGGTGTAAAACAGAAATGTTGATGTGTTGGATAAAGGTGCATATTTGTTTCGACTAGAACATCCTTACTATTGGGAAAGTCTGAACCCTGGAAAGAAAGGAAGTTGTTACATGTGCTTATGATTGTATGACTTTTTTCTGAAAAGCTCAAGGCTCATCTAAATGATTCACAATTTCTTTTTAACGTCTGGGGTTTTGTGTT
The DNA here is from genome assembly GCA_024520975.1 of Erythroxylum areolatum. Taxonomy (NCBI): domain Eukaryota; kingdom Viridiplantae; phylum Streptophyta; class Magnoliopsida; order Malpighiales; family Erythroxylaceae; genus Erythroxylum; species Erythroxylum areolatum. The sequence goes on along the minus strand of JANIJH010000008.1, from coordinate 65,477,048 downwards.
GTTTTGCCAGCATCATGGTGTTAAGTTCTTTACCATAATGTATGTTGTTCCGTATGATTGCTATTTATGGTTGTGAACCTATAGTTACAATGATCCTAGATGTGGGAGCCTCATTCAAACTCTTCCATTTTAAATGATTCAGACAAGGGGCTACCTTGATATAAGAGATACAGTTCGGTGTGTTGAACTTGCCATTGCAAATCCAGCACAGCCTGGGGAGTTTCGGGTCTTCAATCAATTCACCGAGCAATTTTCTGTTAATGAACTTGCTTCACTTGTAACTAAAGCGGGGGAGAAGCTTGCCCTTGATGTGAAAACCATTTCGGTGCCAAACCCAAGAGTAGAGGCAGAAGAGCACTATTACAACGCCAAGCACACTAAGCTCATTGAATTAGGACTGGAACCTCACTTGCTTTCGGATTCCCTTCTTGACTCCTTGCTCAATTTTGCAATACAGTTCAAGGGTCGTGTTGACTTTAAGCAAATAATGCCCAATGTTTCGTGGAAGAAAATCGGTGTCAAGCCAAAGACTGTTGCAGCCTGATCAAAGTGGACATTATGTAATTGCAAACATGAGAATGAAAGATCTGATCGTGTTAAATCTCCTTTTTTTTTTTTTTTCTGTTTTTGGTAGTTTGCTTCACTTACTGAGCTTTTATGTAGTATGTAAATTATTCTTCACTTCACTCTCCAGGAGTCTTTTTTAAGATTTTATGGCTCTATTTCTTATAAGAGTTCAAGGATCATGGGTAAAAGAAACAGATGGCATTTACTTAATTGACAGATTTAAGGTGTCAGAATGACCTCCATGATCTTCCCTTGAACATTTCACGGTTGCTGTTATTTCATCATGTTGTATCACGAATTCGCCATCAAGTAGTTGCCTTTAAATTGAATAATGTTCAAATGATGAGATTTAATTTGTCTTATGAGATGCCTATGTACAAAGTTCAATTGATGCAATTTAATTTGCCCTATTTTGTTCATATCAAATAAGATAACGATTTGTTTCAATGGAACGGACATGGAAAAAAGTTCAGAAGGCATAATCGAAATTTCTTGAAACTATATAATAACTTCAAATGCATGCTAACTGTTTGACCTTTTTGCCGCTGTTTTACTTTAACCAGTATTATAATTCAATGAATGATCTATTTTAATACGGTGGAATTAAGTGACGAAGAACACGCCATCGGGACCTGTCTTAGCATATCAGACAGCTAGTCTAATACGTTCAAGATTTGTATTGCCAGTGGCCCAACATTATTCAAAACTATTGATGAATTCGCTTTGCCTAAAATGGGTGTTGTAGTTTCCTTGGTAAAATTAAGCATTTCGGGCAAAAAGTGATGGTTCACACTTAAGCATGGAATCGATATGGCACCTGTGGTAAAACTTTTGAGGTCCGTCATTGAAATAAAGGAGCTGCACAAGTTGGAGCACCCGACACGCAACCAAGTAGCTCAACTCCAAATCGATAATGAGTCGTGTGTCAATCAAAACTCAGAATCTCGAACGAACTGAATGCCCTGCCAAAGGTAACTTGACAAAGCTATTATCTGGTTTAAAATCTTCCCTTAAGAAGTCCAGTACAACTGAAGATAATTCATCCTGATGACGGGTATACTCATGATCAGCTCCTTCAATGATGTGTAGTTTATGATTATTTATAAACTTTGCAAATTGGAAAGCATCTTCAACTGGTACAATCTTATCCCTGGATCCATGGACAGTCAACACCCTGAAAATATAGGCATCAAAATGACTGCAAAATTATATAACCCTTAAATATGCCCAACAAACAACAACAAAGACAACAAGGGTTTTCACAATATACTTGGAAAAGCAAGTCAGTGAGGATTAATGACCAGTTCATAATGTTTTATAACAACAAGAAAGCTTAACAGAAATTAGGGAGAAAAATTGGCGAGGGAGAATTATGTTATTTACCAAAATTAGTTACAATCGTTATTCCCAAGTGGACCCAACTACATGGCCAGCCTTTGGTGACCACTAGTGGCCATCATTATCAAATAAGGAACATTTTATTTTATTAAAATATTACTTTTTACTACTAATGGCCACCAAAATTGGCCAAAAAGCTTTTTCCTAGTTACAATTAGATGATATACTACATCTACACAATTTCTAATTGCTTATATGGTTAAATATAAAAGGCACGATTTTTAAATATCACATAGATAAATGCAATAGAGTTGTTGGCAGTTTCTAACCTGCATTCCTGGTGGATTAATAAGCATGATGCATGCACATTAGTAGTTAAACGGTCCATCAAACTTTCTTCGGTCACACGATACTCAATCTCTCCTGCAGAGAAATACAACAATGTTATCCAGATTTTAGGACAATCTACTGGGAAAGCAATAAAAGGTTAGGTCAAGTTTGCAGCTTCCTGACACAATCAAAATTTCATCGAAAATTTTTGATGATATTTAACTTTGATATGCAAATTTATTGAAGTTTTAGGAGAACAGAATCTAATACTATCACCCTTACCCTTTCTATTTTTAACATCAATATATCCTTCTTGCTTGATTCTTTTTAGGAAGTCCTCGCCAAGCCGACCCTCAATTCCTCTCTTGAGGTTAAACCGGCCAGAAATGTTAACTACATTATGAACATCATTGTACTTTGAAGTATATAAAAGCACCACGTTCCCTCCTGCAACAAACACTGTTTTATAAGATCGACATATTCTTACTGCTATTAGTTGTATAAGATAGAATGTAGACGAGTTCATGTGTTCTCTTTCAAACATCCCCGGAATTGGAGTCTTGTTTCATTGGTATGCTTAAAATAAGAAATGCACCTTTACTGTGACCGATTACAGCAATTATGACACGTTTCTTCCCTCGAAAATATTGGACTACTGATCGTAAATCATCAGCTTCTCTACGGTAGTTTCCATACTGAAATGAGCCTTCACTTTCCCTAGAAGATGGAGCATCGCAGCAATATAAGGATCATCAGAAATTAATCCACATTGCTCCCATTTTCAATGAGTGAAAAGTGATGGTAGTTCTGGTTATAGAACAGTTTCCATTTAGATCCTATCATAAATCGCACAAGTAACTCATTACACCATATGCACAACGCATTGCCGATTTCTTTAGACAATTCTAGAAGATGTAATTTAGATTATCACTGTTTTAACCTAACAGGAAAAAATGGAATACCCATTTCCAGCAAAATCAAAGCGACAGGAACTAATTCCTTCTTTCTCTAAAGCAGCAGCGATATTCACCATGGGAATGCGTTCCTAAACACAGAAACACAAAAAAAATTGACTGCAAGTCGATTGCAAACCCATGAAAGAAACGATGGAAAGATTAAGAAAACAAAAAATGACCTTCCAAGATTGAAATCCATGGCAGAGGATAACAAGCTCCGCAGAACCAGTATCGTGCAGCAGACCGAGCAGTTTCTCACCATGATCGTTCTCTATAATCACCTTCCTTTGTTGGGAAACTACAAGAGAAAGGATTGAAAACCCGGGAAAGGGTAACAACTAACAGAATCAATCAAAGAGAAAAGAAGTGGAGAGGCAGCACGCACAAGCAAAATGAATAGATGTTATTAAGAGTCACCTGAGCGGTGAAGCGGTAGTTGGGAAGGTGTTGTAGGCCTAGACATGAATGAGAATCCAATCTGCGTAGGGGCGAGAGCTTAGGCTTAAATCAAATCGCAAGCAGACGTCGTTTCCTTTGATTTGGAGGTAAAACTTAAAAGTAGAATAAAGGCAATTAACTGTTGTATAAATCATTTTTTAAAATATAAATAAAGACTTATGATCGATATATTTATCTATTATGAATAAATGTTTATATTTAGTTATTAATTCATTGATGTAATCTTACAAATTTATTATTTAAATATTTGTCAAAACTTTATTGACGGATCCATTCTTTTACATAATATACTTTCTTGATAAGTCAATAAAAACTTGGAAACAATTATGCAAATTAAAAAAAATTATTTTTATAAATAATTATGTAAATTTTACTTAGAAACAATTATCCTAATTAATTATTAGAGTAAATTATTGAAAATATAGAGCAAGTTGAAGAAATTGATTATCCAACATTGCTCATCATACCTCTCAGAAAAAGGCCGATCAGAAAGAACCTAAAGTATACGTGACTTTTAATGGACCTATGGCCGGGATTTATGATGAATGACATAAGGCTACCTTTCATATTAAAAAAGAGAAACAACACTTGTGAAAAAAAAGAAACATATGCAGATTTTCAAATTTTTGAGTAGCATATATATTCTTAAGAATTATATCATTCTTATTGTGTCTTAGAAAGTGAAATCACTCTATCAAGAAAGAAATTATTATTTTATTTTTCTGTGAACTTTTAGAATTTTGTTATACACTTTGAGTGTGGAAGGTTAAAAAACCTTGAAAAATATGTACTCCAAAGTTTAAAGAGATTCGTCAAATTTAATACTTGGATTTTTATAGTAAAACACTTAAGTTGGATACTTGGAAACTGGCCGTAGGTTTGGGTTATAAGTTGAATCAGTAGATATATCGATTATGTCCTTCTTCTCTCTCCTTATCTTTTATATTTCCGTATTATATTGTGTGTGTTCATTTCAACATGATATTTCTTCACTTTTATAATAAGTCCCTTTTGTTTTCAACTTGCAAGACGTTCTTTTCAATTTTAACAGGCGCCTTGTAACATCCTATTATTCCATGTCAAGGGCTAGGAACCTAGAATAGTGTATATGAGAGTTTATCGAAAAGTTAGAAAGTACATTTCATGCTTATGCATAATATAGCATATACACATGCGTGAATATTAATTTTTTAATTAAAATAACTATACATGCATTCATTGAGATTTTTCTGGGTATAATTAAGTTATAAATGTGATTATATTGAGAATTATGATTTTTATGTGTTGAAAATTGATTTAGAGAGTATATGTATTGATTTAGAATATTTGGTGAAATTTAAAAATTTCTAAACTTTTGAGTATTTTTGGACTAGAAAAAATACCAAATGACAACACAATTGATAAATGATGGTATAATTTATTGTCCTATGACAATGGAAATTTTGATAAATGACCTTGGGATTCATTGACAAGTGTCAAGGAAAATTTGGAGACAAATGTACTAGTTTTTTTTTATAATAAAAGTCCAACTAGGGCCATAGGAAGGTGACAAGTGGAAGTGACAAGTGTCATTACTATTCACCACTCATCTTTAACGATTCATTTGACTTGAAAGACCAAGTTATTGTCTTGTTCTTGCCTTCTCTTTCATCTTCTTTGTGGCTTTATCTTCTTCTTCACCATTTTGATTCATCAAACCTTCATCAACGTTACACCTTGCTTTCATCTTCCAATTGCTACTTCTATTTTGTTGTCTCTTCCATTTGCCACAAGAAAACCTAACCTAATCCACCTTCAAGATGATGATCGTGTGACATGGAAAGTTAGGGCTTCTTGTTATTTTTGAAGACACTGAAGCTAAATCATGTAAGTAGCTTGTTAATCTTTATGGATAGTGTTAAATAAAGTATGTAGGATGATAGTTAGAGGTTAAATGGACATAAAATGATGTTGTATGTATGCTAAATGTGAGTGATGAAATGTGTACATAAATGTCTTGCTTTTGTATATGTTTAAGATGATTAATGACCCATAAATTGTTATAGAGATGATTTTGAGGTAGAATAATCATTATAATAGTGTTGGATGAGTACAGAAAATTGATGATGAATAGGTGCATGTGTATGTTCTGTTTTTGGGTTAATGATCAAATATGGACCATAATTTGTTTGTGAATGATATTGAGTTGAAATGGAGTTAATAATGAAGAGGAAATGAAGTAGAAAAGATGATCTAGGTACAAGATGTGTTAGATGTAAAATGTAGGAAGTTGTAAAAATATGCAAAATTGGAAGAGAGTGTAACGGAAAATGTTAGCTATAACATTTCCACTAATTAAGCATCTGTATTTTAGCCATAACTTGTTCTGTAGTTATCCAAAAGAGATGATTTTTAATTTAGATTAACTTAGATACATATGGTTACATTTTTCGTGAAAAATATTGAATTCAAATTCTGTCTTTAAAAGTTTCAAAATTAGACTAGAAGTTGATTACTGGGTGTAGTAAATTGGCGGATGAGTACTTGTGTTTGTGTTCTGTTTTGAGAGTATAAAAACCATGAGTAATGAGTTGTTATGTAGGTATTATAAGTAGTGAATTAAGGGTTGAATGAAATTGAAAGTTACATTAAATAAGATGTTGAGTTATGTTCTTGAATTGAGATGATTTAAGGTAATAGTTAGGAATGAAATGAAGGTTAAAAATGAAGTTGAATATGTGCAACAAATGTTTGATCAAAGTTTATAAGAATATGTTTTATTTTGGTGTTTATGATCAAGTATGGATTTTGATTTGTGTGTGGATGTTATTGAACTAAAATTGAGGTATACATGAAGAAGTTATCAACTTGAAATGATGAATGTTGAATATGAATTGTTTGAGACTTATGAATGAGATATGTTATGGAAAAATGATAGGATTTCATGAATGATAAGTTTTAGTGAAAATGATGAATCAAATGAGTTGAAGTTTGAGAGTTTAATGAAATTAATTTAAAGGTTGATTTGATATGAAATGATGTTGCATTAGAGGAGGTGAATTCAGAAAAATTAGGAGTGAAAATGATGTTAGAATGTATATAGAAACCATTAGAAGTGCTCTTGAGTGAGTTGTGTTTCTTCCATATCCGTTGGACAGACTCCAATGGTCCTTTTTCAAGTCTAGAAAACTTCCCAGCCTCGTTTATGTCTCTTAAATGAACTTTAGGTCTGCTAAATGAACCTTCTCAATGTACAGGGGGGATGTATGTCCGTTGAGCGGATATTCAATGTATAGTTACACAAATTTGCGATTTTGACCCTCTAAATGGCAAAATCTCTCTTTGGAGTCTTCACAAAAGTTGTAGATATCGAAGTCCTCTTCAAAAGGTCCTAAAATGACATTAATCCGGCATCTACAAAAAAAGTTATGCCTTTTGTCCCAAGATATGTTTATTTATAGATGATTGACTTATTATTGTTTTCCTATGAGACATTTAGGCTTGATTGTGATCAGTACAGTAGTTACTAGGAGACACCATGTCACGTTGCACAGATTGCACGACAAGTGCTGGGGACAGTAGAGGGTCATACCGGTAGGGTCTCTGAGGAAGGTCCCCTTACTTAGTGAGTGACAAAGAGGGATGGACTTTGTAGACTATTAGGTTCTCGCAGATCTAACCTCCTTCAGGTATTCCCCACAATTTTTTAATGAATTGTTTATGTAACCTACATCATTCTTACATTATCTCATTTGCATGCAGGTACACTAGAAACAGACTCTCTACTATGTAGGGGTAAGGCTGCATACTATCGGACTATCGGACCTCCCTAGACCCTGCTTCATTGCAGAATTTCAGACTGGGTGATGATGATGTGATCTTGAATAAGCCTAGTTAATGTTGGATTGAGCTATTAAATTAAGGAAAGTGTGTTAGGTGTTAAGGAATGATTTAAAAATCATGTTAATTGGTTATGAGATGAGTATTAATGAAATGTACTCGGGATTGTCATTGAACATATGCTGTACATATTCCATATACATATATGTGCATAAATGAATGCTTATAATTGTGCAAAGTTGTGATATGTATAAATGTGTATTTATTGCATGGTTTAGAAGAGAATATTGAGCGATAACATCTAGACGTTGTCGAGACTTCGAGGCAATAGCTTTTTGGAGCAAACTATGAGTGACCTAGATGGCTTCACTTAATTAATTGTTGCTTTAAATTATGTATTGCACTCTTTTATGGAATTGATTGTGTTGATTCCGAACATTGAATATCCGAGATGTTTAATGCATGATTGACATATTGGAAGTGTTCCTTGTATGTGAATTTGAAGAAATATGTGATTTCTCAACATTTTGATGAATGCCGGACCAAGGGCTGATGACAAATGTGAATGAGATTGTGAATGTGATTGATTGAAAACAATGATTGATTGAATATGTGAGATGCATTTCATTACATGAATGCATGAAAGTTAAAGGCAGTTGTGATCGGAGTCGCTAATATAAAGAGCTTAAAGCCCAAAATGTGATAAGAGCGTTTGGCTCAGTTGTGAATGTACCCATTATCCACTAAGGAATATGAGACATTATCTGAAACAAACCCAATATCCACAAGGGATACGGGCTAGTAAAAAGGTACTCAGTCATAACAAAATAATAAATAAACGTGGGTCTCATATGCATTGCATTTATAATTGATATATGTATTTTAAATGATTAAAATGATCAGTTTGACTGCTCTGAATGTGATATGAGATACTACATGATAAATGACATGATGTGAATTATGTGGTCATATATGTTGACGTGTTGTATGAATTGAGTGAACCATTGAGGATGGTTAACTCACTGAGTTTGTAAAACTTACCAAAAGTGCAACGTTGATATTTCAGGACTGAGAAAGGATAGGAGTGACAGAGAGACTCTACAAGAAATATAGTTCTTGTACATTTGGAAGGAAGAAATGGCTCAAAGGTCAGACAACTAAGATTGAAGGATTGGATAGAATTTTTGTTTAATTCCTCATGTCTGTAGCGTATTTTGTATTTAGTTTTGATATTGTACGTATTTGGATGATACTGTAAAGCTACAATGTAAATATTGTTTAAGAAATGAAATGAGGAATTTAGTTTTTAATTATTGTGTCTTTCTTTATGATGCCTTATAAGGGAATATGAGTGCTCTAGCATGCCACCCTTGTGGGGTACATGTTTGGATATCATTGAAGATGTCGGGTATGTGTCCTGCGAGAGTGGGGTGTTACACGTCTTTTGTTTTTAAATTGTTTTAACATGATTCATCATTCAGTAGGCCCCCTTTTGTTTAAGTAGGGTCCTATCCCACAAAAAGCTCCTATAAAAAGTTTTATCGTCTGACAGGTTCCTATTATTTTTATTCATTAACTAGGTTTTTTTTATACGAACTGAAAGTAACTTGCAATTTTTTTTAAAGTCACACACAATTTACCCCCTTTGCTTGTGTTTGCTTTATCATTTATTATCACAGAGAGGTTTCACATATTTGTGTTTCACAACATGTGATAGATCATGAAAAACCCCTTGAGAAGTTTTGAAGGGCAATTTATCTCAAAGCCTCCTTACTTCAATGGAAACATCTACTCATACTGGAAAGAGAGAATGACCATATATCTCTAGTATATAGATATCAAAGTATGGCAAACAATTAAAGTTGGAGCTATAATTCCCACTTCCGATAACATAGAAATATGGATTAATGCTGACAAGGAGAAATGCATAACTAAATGCTAAGGCAAAACATCACCAGATATGTGCATTATCTCTAAAAAAATATGAAAAATATCCTATTGCTCTACAAGAAAAAAAATGTGGGACAAACTACAAGTTACATTTGAAGGAACGAATAAGGTAAATAAGCATATAATAACTCTTTTAGTGCATTAATACGAAACTACTGGCATGAAATAGGGAGAGACCATAGACGAAATCTTTGGCCATTTTTAACAACATCATCATGACCTTAGACAAAATCTTCGACCACTTTAACAACAACATCACGACCTTAAAGAACTTAGGAAAGATATATCCCAATGACAAGCTCGTAATGAAGATTCTGATGTCTCTACCAAAGGAATGGAGACCTAAGGTGACATCTCTAGAAACGATAAAGGATCTAGACACTATTTCACTCGATTACCTAAGAGAAAATCTAATGATCCGTGAAACCGAGCTTAGGTGAGATGAAGAATCCTCCTATAGATTAGGAATGGCACTAAAAGCAATTGATGAATCAGACAGTGATGAAAGTGATACTGAGTTGTAAATAGAAGGATATGATGAGTTCAATTTTATGGTCAGAAAATATGCATGCTTCTATAAAAAGAAGCTGATGAAGAAAAGAGAAGGCAACAAGAAAGCTAGAAACAACAGTTTCCTATCAAAAGGCAATAGTAGTAATAACAATACATAAAACAATCAAATCATATGCTATCATTGCAACAAGCCTTGACACACAAGACCAAAATGTCCTCTTCTTTAAAAGGACAAGTCAGATAATAGAAAATCTAGAAAGCAAGCGATGACTGCAGCCTGATTAGATGAGGATTCTGAAAACTTTAAAGAAGAAGAATCAAAAGAAGTCTGCAACATTTGCTTCATGGCTGAATCAGGAGATGATGAGATACATTTCAAAATGGAGACAAGGGAGAATCAATAGATAGTTGATAGTGGCTACAAGTGAACTATCACACTTCAACTACATTGAACGAAAAGACGGAGGTAATGTTGTCTTTGCAGACAAAAATAAATCAAAGGTCACTAGAATTGGTAAAATTGGTAATTCTGACTCTACCTATATTGATAACATTCTCTTTATTGATGGTTTAAAACATAACCTATTAAGTGTGAGTCAACTATGTGACAAGGGTTATAAAGTCATTTTCTATGCATCTTATTGTGAAGTTATCGATATTCATAATGATAATATTGTGTTTGTTGGTCCTAGAAATCAGAATATATATTGTGCTCAACTAAAAGACATGTCCTAACAAAGTGTTAAGTGTTTTTGTCTCTCGAGAAAATGATTCGTTTATCTGGCATAGAAGACTTGGACATGCCAGTATCAAAATTGTCCAAGACCAAGTTAGTAAGAGGACTACAGACCTTAAAGTTTCAAAGAAATCAGGTTTGTGAGGCTAGTTTAAAAGGTAAACAAGTCAGAAGCAACTATCTATAAGCTATTGGAACTATCAGCATGCAATGATATTTACCAACATTTGCCAATCTAAAACAACAAGACCCATATGAACAGTGAAATTAAATTCATATAAGATTTATACCTTTCATAGTGGAAACAATAAAGAAGCTCGTAGCGTTGAAAGAGCACGTCAAATGCCATGCCTATACCGATATCCACACCCTCGTGAGACCGAACAAACACTTCTGGTGTGCTAGCACCACTCTTGAGACCTCTCTCTCTCTCTCTCTATATCACTTGAGGAGGATGATGACACTAGGGTTTCCTTTAGGCAGATGAATCTTGTATGTCTCAAGTCATACTACACATCTATATATATCGTAAAACCCTAAGGCCTAAAAACCCAAAACCTTTTAAAACCCGATGAATGTTCGGTCTCTTAATATGCGACCCTGTAGGCTTATTTAATATTGGTAGTAGGTTTAAGCTTCTTTTAGGCCCACAAGTTATAAGTGGTCTCTAGCAAGACATTATAACTACCTAATATTAAATAAGGTCGAAGTTTGACATTACCTGAATCACAACTGATAAATTACAGTACATTCTATAATTGGTTTATGGGGTATACACTAACAATCTCCCACTTAAACAAAAACCAATTATCTACAAGTAGTCCCTTTGTCTCATTATATCTTGATTGAGCATAAGGTAGGAAATAATTTCATCCTTATTAGGCTCAATCATGTTTCTCGACCGTTGAGTTAGACCGTGTAACAAAAGACTTACATTCACTTCGTTTCTGCACGACCATGCTACTTTTCAGTCTCAACTCATCAAGGGGCCTAGAGATATCTCTCTCCCATTATATAGGAGAGACAAATTCCATCTTGTTCATCCACATTCCTCTACATGATTTATAGCATGCTCGAGCATTGCTTTCAAAATCACCTTTCACGGCTGATTTTTGACAATGTCAAAGCAAACTAATCCACATGTAGGAATTTGTGACAAACTCAAGTCAAAGGATTATATTCATCAGTTGTGATGAGAACCACTTATGACACTTATATAACAATCCTTGAAGTGTTCTTATAGCAAGTCAATCCAATTGCATGTTCTCCAACATGCACTTATGTGATTAATATAATATCTCCATATTAATGACCCGTGAAACATGGTCATCTAATAATCAACATGCTAGTCTTGACATTCATTTTGACCGCTTACATTAATGACATTAACTAAGAACCTTTAAAAACAATTGTATCCATATTATAATAGGGTCTTACGATTAAGTCACGCATTTGATACCAATTGTAAGATACACATTATTCATGGGGATTATTATTAAAATTCATTTATAACTCCATAAAATGAACATAGCAAATAATAACTGGGCATTACTAATGGATTATCCAAAAACATGTCACAAAATTACACCCTTATATGATCACACATCCAAGAGTCTGATGCCTAATGCTCTAGTATGACGATTATGATTAGCCCGCTAGAGAGACTTAGTCAACAGATAAGCTGTATTAAGATCTGTTGACACTTTGTACACATTTACATCACCTCTTTTAACAATGCATCAAATAAGGTGAAAATGTCTGAGTATGTTTAGTCTTCTAATGAGATTTTGGTTCCTTAGCTTGAGCAATGGCTCCATTATTGTTAAAATAGAGATCCACTGGATTCACAATGCTAGGAACCACCCCAAGTTCAATGATGAGCTTTCTAACCCAAACAACCCCCTTTGCTACTTTTAAAGAAACAATGTACTCAGCTTCTATTATAGAATCAACAACTGTGTCTTGCTTGGAACTCTTCCAACACACCGCTCCACCATTAAGGTAGAATACAAAACTTTGCTATGACCAAAAGTCATCTTTGTATGATTGGAATCTGGTATTAGTCTAACCATTTACAATGAGCTCTTCTTTACCCCCATAGATCAAGAATAGTACTTAAGAATGTTTTTAACAGCTATCCAGTGACTTTTACCTAGATCTGACTGGTATATACTCATCGTGCTCAAAACACATGCAACATCTGCACGAGTACACAATATGACATACATGATAGATCCTATAGCAAATGCATATGAGATCCTACTCATACGATTTCATTCAATTGGTGTTTAAGGGTTTTGAGCCTTACTTAAAACTATGCCATGTGACATGGGGTAAGAAGCCTCTCTTTGATTCTTGCATATTGAATCTGTGAAAAACCTTATCAATATAAGTGCTTTGACTTAGTCCAATAAGCCTTCTTGATCTATCTCTATAGATTCTAATACCTAAGATGTAGGCTGCTTCGCCCCCGTCTTTCATTAGAAAACAACTTTTTAACCAAGCTTTCACAGATTGAAGCATAGGAATGTTATTTCCAATCAGTAGTACGTCATTTACATACAAGACCAAGAAAACACCCATTAGTCTTCTTGTAAACACAAGGTTATTCTTCATTTATGAGGAAAGCAAGACTGCCTTATTAAAACAAATATTCTAGCTCCGAGAAGCCCACTTCAATCCATAAATAGATCGCTGAAGCTTGCATACTTTCTCAACATTTATAGGAGATGCAAAACTTCAGGCTATGTCATGTACACATCCTTTTCTAGATTTTCGTTAAGGAAAGCTATTGTTACATCCATTTTCCAAATCTCATAATCACAGAATGCAGCAATAGCCAGGATGATGTGAATGGATTTAAGCATTGCAACTGAATTTACTTGAAACCTTGAGCCACCAATCATGCTTTGTACAAATGTATATTACTCAATGGTTTTTACACCATTAGTTGTGTCAACTAAAACCCATACTTTGTTTTGGTACGTAGATTCCATTTCACATTCCATAGCCTAAAGTCATTTATTGGAGTTAGGGCCCATCATTGATTCCTTGTAGGATGTAGATTCATCATCCTCTATCAGTAATAGATGATGATGTTCAGTCACCATGAAACCATATCTTATAGGTTCATGATGGAAACTTTCAGACCTACGTGGGACTGGTGTCATAGGTGTAGTTTCTACAATATTTTGTAGATCAAAATGAGGCTCCTCTTGTGTTAGAGCATTTTCCTGTGACTCTTGAATTTCTTCAAGATGTACTTTACTCCCACTAGTTTCTTTAGAAAGAAATTCTCTCTCCAAAAAGGCACCATTTCGAGTAACAAAAACTTTGTTCTTGGTGGGAATGTAAAGTTAGTATCCTTTAGTTTCCTTAGGATACCCCACAAAGAAGCATTTATTCGATTTAGAACTAAATTTTTCAGATGTTAATTGTTGATTGCAAAACTAACTCACTAGTTTTACGCTCAAAACTACAAGTATACGAGGTGTAACTTATAGTAAAGAACAGATATCGATCCCTTAGGATTGTGATTAGACGCTACTTAATTTAGACTGCTTCATTTGAGAACAATTTTAATGAATATAAACTAAAAAATTAAACTATCAAACAACTAAGAATGAGGAAATGATAAAGCAAAAGTGGAGAAACTTGGAATTCAAGATTTAACAATTAGAGATCACTTTTTTCCCTATCTTATCTCCCTCCTACCTTGTCAGTTAAATTGTGCCTCACCTAAGATGTCCTAATGTACCCTCTCTCAAGGAGTAATTAATTGTCCCTAGCTAAATTAAATAGAAATAATTAAGCAATCTCTCAATCTACAGAATCAGTCCACCAATTCAACTAGTTATGAAGTTATCGTAAGGGTAATCAACTAATAAGCCAATATCTCTCTCTAACTAATCAATTAATTTGATGAATGTAGGTGTATAGAGTGCCAATTCTCATTCTACAGCCCTACACACTTTACCCAACTTAACTTCTCAATATATTGCAAGGTATAAGCTCAACATTCATCAAAAGCATCTTTCATTCTTATCAACAAAGTAGGAGTTGAATGGAAATCTTGATTCTCTACCTCTCTTTAGGCTCTAAATCTGTTTTTTAGCTCAAGGAGGCAAGTTCTCATGACACCCTCTAAGCCCTAGGGATTTTTACCCTTATATAGTCACAAGAACCTAAGAATAAGTGAAACCCGCATGTCTCTTTGGGTTAGGGATCCCACGATCGTGGGAATTAGAATGAATCACATGATCATGGATTCTTGTCTTACAATTCCTCCACTCCTTTTCTCCTCTCTTGGTTCCTAGCTCAATCAGAAAGGTGGCCACCTCCATTCCTACATCAAAATGATAAACTCTTACCCTAAATCAACATCAAACATAAAAGAACAACCATGGAAATCAAACTAAATAAAAACATACAAAATAAGTCCTAAAACATAACAATAATAACCTATTTTGTAAGAAACACATGACAAATACTAATAAAAACACATACTAATGCACAACTATCAACTTTGCCACACTTGAATCTTTGCTTGTCCTAAAAAAAAATTAAACACAACTAATCAATTCCATCACTTCATTTTCATAAAGATCAAAACATGCAATCCCTCAAAGTTTGGCCAACTCAAATGTGAAGCTACTACACATATCATGACTACTTTTCATTAGTGTACATAAGCAAACTCAACCTATGGCACCATCACTTAAAGATAAGTATAAATGCAAAATGAATCTTTCTTATGGTTTCACGCATTTCTCTCAAGTGTTTGATGGTTAGTGTTTCGCTCAAGCTCCCAATAGCAAACTACACTACTATAGGCTTGCTAATAGACCAATTCTCCTCTACAATGATTATATACATAAATAGATGAAAAGGACTTGCTTCAGGTTGTAATGTGGCAAGGATTAAGGTAGGTCAAACGAGGTAAAGGGTTTAACACAAGCATTCATAAAGTAATAAGTGAATAAAGAGATGATGAAACATATTTCTGAGATACACAAATGTAAATATACTACTACTTTGCACTTATTGATGCTACTAAAATGTTCTTCCTTTTTCTTTTCTTTTTTTTTCAACAATTGAAGAAACAATGAACAAAATAGAAACTAGATGCAATGTGATCCAATAGTAGAAATATCATTCAACTCATCTCGGAAAAAAATGTAGCAAAAATTCCAAACTAATGCATCACTCAATACGCTACTAATCTTGTGAATGGGTAGCCTAATGGGGTTCATGT
This sequence comes from Erythroxylum areolatum, assembly GCA_024520975.1. Taxonomy (NCBI): domain Eukaryota; kingdom Viridiplantae; phylum Streptophyta; class Magnoliopsida; order Malpighiales; family Erythroxylaceae; genus Erythroxylum; species Erythroxylum areolatum. The sequence goes on along the minus strand of JANIJH010000008.1, from coordinate 65,461,126 downwards.
TTTAAAATGTGGGGTGTTTTCAAGAAACAAAAGGGCTAAGGCTTAATGGTGGTAGCAAGGGATAGTATAAGGTAGGTTATTTAAGCTAAAGGTTAACACAAAAGGGCCTTAATCATCTCTATTAAGCATGCATCTAGTAGACTCAAACCGATTCAAAGCAAGTTTTGAAGGTAATAACTTAAGGAAGTATGCATCTTTACACTATCTCTTTGCTCAAGTGTCAAATTATGAGTAAGCTTATGCAACCAACTACTTTTTATCGCTCAACTTAGTTCACTCTCTACTCAAGTAGCGTAATCTGAGTTTAAGCATGCATTCAATCTCATTTCAACTAGCATGACAGAATCTCGTGGTAAAACAAATCAAAATAATTCAAGTGTGGATCCATTTCTAACACAAAACAACATAAAACAATAACCTAATATACCTAAAACATACATCCTAATTAACAAAATGAAAACAGTGACTAAGACAAACTAAAACAATGCAATTGACAAAGCAAATGTCACCTCCCCACAATTGGACGACATATTGTCCTCAATGTGACAAGGAAACCACAAAAGGAAACTAAAACACAAAACATAACATCAAACAAAAAAGCAAGTAAAACAACTAACAAGGTAAATAAAACAACATAAAAAGTAAAGGGTAAAAAGAGCTTTATAGAGATTGTGGTGGTGAAGGCGTAGGGGAAAGGGCTTCAATGTTCTTTATCTGGATGAACCTGAGGATTTTTTTTTATGTACTGCTGCTCCTTATGCACTTGTCTCATATGGTTGCCGAGCTTATTAATTTGTAGTGTCATTTGTTGATGGTTTTCAGCCATTTGGTTGAGGATTTGCTGGAACTTATTGACATCTGCTGCTTTCATCTTCAACTGCTTCTTCTTGGGGCTTTAGGGGCACCTAAGAGGAGGATAGTTGAGAAGTGGCTCCATCCTTGAATTTTCTATTCTTAATAGTAGTACACGTCTAAGGATTTCGAAGCTCCATAGAATGGGGCTCCAAAATTTCAGAGCATCTCAAATAAGGTTCATCAAACATATTAGGTCTAGCTGTATGCACACTATCTATATCATGATTATAATGCACAACCAAAGCAGTAACAATATAAGCCATGCTAAAATATGAGCTTTTCTTGGTAATGCAACCCATAATATATCGAAAAATGTGATAATGGGTATTCACTTTAATTTTACAATCCATGGACTAAAGAAAGAAAAGTTCCTTAACTGAACACTTGTTGCTTTCAGTTTTGTTAAAAAAATTAGGCACATAAACTTGTGAAGAAGTAAGTGCTCGGCGCTACGAATCAAAGTGTTGGGTGCATTCCTAGAGTCAAAAGTGTTTTCACCCATAAGGATCTTCCAATAATCATCCGCATACAAATCATCATATTCATCCAAAACTTTGGTGTTAGACAATTTAAAGAGCGCATGAATGACAGTATAATCCAACCTATATGCATGGCCACCTATCCTAAACCAGAATGTGTCCATTTTAGTATTGTAGCTCACAGTGGTGAAAAATTCTGTAGTCATCATGGGGTATGTCAATACATCACAATGAATTAAACGACCTCATCTAATATTTGCAGCCAATCTTTTAATGTTACGCCTTAGTTCTAGAATTTGTAACAGGATAAAATCAAAGTACCTAGGAGGCAATAACTCTCTATCCTTAAAGTCTCAGAATCTCATGCCTTCTTCTTTTTTAAAAAAATAGGGAATGGGTCATGAAACATTGCTGCCGTATCACGTTTACCTTCTTCGGATAGTTGGTTGGTTAGTTTACGGGCTACAAGCTTCTTTGGAGCCATTTAAGGGGAAAAACTTGTAAAAAGAGTTAAAGAGAGATTATCATGTTTTTGAGTGAGAAAGAGAGAAAAACTTACCAAATCCTTGGATTCTTTAGTGGGTAATGTAAAATAAGTGTTAAAGGAGTGAATAATGATGGAAAAAGTGGAGAAACACCAAGATTTGGGGGAAAGATAAAGGATTTGTGAGGTTTGAGTGAGTGAGTTTTGGGTTTTAGAGTGAGAGAATGTGAGAGGATGAAGAAAGAAGAAAGAAGGAGGGATTTTTAAAATCCTTCGGTTGGGGATCCCACGATCGTGGGAATCCCTATGCTTCCCACGATCATGGTTTAAGGCTCAAGACATTTTCTGGAGAGCCTTCCCACGTTCGTAGGAAACAAACCCATTCCTACGATCGTGGGAACTGTGCAGACACCCTATCTTGATTTTCCAACTTTTTAGCCCTCTTCCAAGCTTAGCATGCATTCTCAACATTCAAACAACCTGCAAACACATTAAAATCACCCAACCAACAAGAAATTTGAAGAGAAAAAAAGTTAAAACTCAAACAAAACCCAAGTAAACACTAAGAAATTGTATCAAACTCAAACCAAACTTACTCAAAACCAAAAAAATCAAACAAAGAAGTAAACAAAGACAAGAAAAAGAAAGGTTTACATGCTAAGTTAAGGTCATTAGCTTGACCATTCCACATGCATTCATGAAAGGGTGCAAGAAAGGAAAGAGATGACTTCCCTTTCTTGTGAGTATGTCCCTCCATAGTATGGCTTGCATCAATGCCCATTGACCTTGAATGCTTCACCTTTATCATTTTCCAACTCAAAAGCTCCATGAGGAAACACTTGAAGGATCTTTAAGGGTCCACTCCATCTTGACTTTAGCTTTCCAGGAAATAACTAAAGTCGTGAGTTGAATAAAAACACCAAATCCCCACTCTTAAACTCCTTCTTTTTAATGTGAGCATCATGCCACTTTTTTGCTCTTTCTTTATACATCTTACCATTTTCATAAGCTTCAAATATCAACTCTTCCAATTCATCAAGTTGTAACAATCTCTTCTCACCCGCAAGCTTCCAATCCATATTCAACTTCTAAATTACCCAATAAGCTCTGTGCTCCAACTCCAAAGGTAAATGACAAGCCTTGCCATACACAAATCTATATAGAGTAGTACCTATGGGTGTCTTGAAGGTTTTCCTATACTCCCAAAGTGTATAATCAAACTTTAAAGCCCAATCTTTCCTTGAAGTACTCACTACCTTCTCTAAAATCTTCTTCGACTCTCTGTTCACCACCTCCACTTGGCCACTGGTTTGGGGGTGGTAAGGGGTTGCCACTTGATGATGCACATTATATCTTTTCAATAGAGCTCTAAAGGGTTTGTTGCAAAAATGACTCCCTCCATCACTAATTATCAATCTAGGCACTTCAAATCTAGTGAAAATCTTCTTGATAACTCTTTATACCACCTTGTCATCATTGGTTAGAGTAGCTACGACTTTAACCCACTTTGAAACATAATCAACTCTAACCAGTATATATGTGTTACCTAAGAAAGATGGGAATGGTTGACCGCACGTCGTTATGCTAGTCAAAATAAAATAATTAGACTATTACTATAGCAGTGGTGAGTCTAGGTCGATCCCATAGAGAGAGTGTGTAAAGTTTATGGAATAAAATTAACTGGTGTTTAGGTTTAACGGGGGGTTTAGATTTTGAAAAAAGAAAATAAAATGAAACTAACTAATAAAAACTAATTAAAGAAAACATGCAAAAATGATAAAAGTTGGGAATTCGGTTGGGACCCGATTCTTTGGTTCAATTTGGGCCTACACCCTAATTAAGCATATTTCATTAATTTGTTATTCTTTAACCTCTCCTAGCAACTATTTATTGTGGGTTGACAATTAACTCGAATTTTTCCTTAGGTTTTGTTTAATCAAATTGGTTTGAGTCTGAATTCGTTTGAGTCTGAATTCGACTTAGAAACATCAGAGTAAGCAAATATATGCTTGGTAGTTGAAAGGGAATGTGATGATGAGGTAATTTCTAACTTTGATGATCTTCAGAATGCTTATTTAGAACTGTTAGAAGATTCACTTGTTATCTTCAAACAATATAGGATATTAAAAAAGAAATTTGTTGAAAATTTTGTTAGAACCCGATCCGGATATCGGATCTCAACCGGAAATCGGGCAACGGAAACGAAAAACGAACGAGAACGAAATCGAAAGAACATAACATAAGCCGAAATCAAATCGGATATGAATGACGAAGAGGAAATAGAAAGCGAAGCACATAATACGGACACGAAATCGAAAAGCTAATAAACAAACGGATCAAAGCAAACGAAAGCAAATCGAATACAAATTTCTGACATCCAAAGCATGAATCTTAGAAAAGCGATCGTGTTGGAAACCTAGACTAAACTATCCGAATCCGGTATGAATTTTTTTATTTATTTATTTTATTTTATTTTCTTTTCTTATAAATCAAACTCATACAAGACAATCTCTTTTTCAAAATGGAATTCACCAATTGCATAATCTCGATCAAAAACTCCAATCATACTATTCGTCTTATACAATTATACAAATCCCATATATTCATATTAATTCTACCAAAATTTTGGCAGCATAACAGCTGCATTTTAACTAACCCAAACCTGCAAAGAGGTTTAAATTACACTTCTATAATTCTTACACAAAAACCAGTATCATTGGACATCCCGTTCGGAAATTCAGCATAACAAACGCAATTCTATACCTAAGATATTCAATAAATCTCAATCCATAAACCATAACCAGAATCATTCATTTCCAAGTCATAATCAATCATATGCATAATCAAACGCAATTCCCAATCATATCTCATCCATCATAACCATACACAAGTTCTTATACAATCTCATAATCCATAGATATCATAAATTAATTACTTACAAA
>JANIJH010000008.1:65400487-65413641 GCA_024520975.1 Erythroxylum areolatum | reverse complement strand
ATAATTCAAGCTCCAATAAGCCCAGAATTAATTTAATCTCATTAGAATTAATTCTAGCTTATTAACTAAATGTCATTTCAATAAAGACAATTAGTTGAACTCTTAAATTACTAAATATTATGAGAACACATATTTCAAATAAGATGTCCAATTGCAAACCCTATTATGAACCTTATTATAGTCATCGACACAACAAAGGGTAAAATTACTATTTTGCCCTTATATTGGTTTTTCTTTTAGATCTCCCGTTTTACTCTATATGGTGATTAACACATAAGATCTTATCTTGGTGTTAAGACTGGATGGATAATTAGTCCATCAAACTCCTAGCTCCAGTTTAATCACCAATCACCATAAAACATCTAGAAGTGATGATATCACTATAAACTCTTTATTTGAGTAAATGTTCCTTGATACATGTTTCAATTAATAATTCCAACATGCAGACACTGGATTAATACTCTGTAAAAATACATTATGATCATATCAATGGCTCAATGGTAAGAGGCGTCCATTTAAAGTGGAACAAAACCTTGAGGTCTTGTGTTCGAGCCGTGGCTCACCCTTGAACCAAAGAGGACAATACCTAGAGTGATGGCGGTAGAGGTCGGGCCCTACTGTAGTGGTCGCGTGGCCAGAGTTCACGGACCCTACACTAAAGTAACAGCCTAGTTTATTATTGAAAACATACTTGATTCCAGATTCATTTGATAGTGCCATTATTGATAGTCGACTGCTATCATGATATGAAACTCATCATCCCCTTGAAGTAATCTCCTTTACTTACATGGAGATAAATCGCAATATTCCAATCTAAACCATAATCAAGTGACAACTTGATTATTTAACTGTGAATCAATTAATTTAGATTCTAATAATATAAATGTTTCCCATACCTATTCATGTATATGTATATTATTAACAAAAGAATCTTGGTTCCTCATGACTAGTTATATTATTCTTATAGAAATAAAACCAAACTCTTTTGCTTTATTAATAATAAATATTTTCATTACCAAACTATAATTGGAAGAAAATTATGTTCCATGTAAATACACTTGCTTTCCAAGGCATTATATTTACATAACTCCAACAGTATTTAGACCCAAGGAGCTTAATTAAACAATAGTTACTATCATAAGAGTTAGGTTGGAATGGACCTAAATCAAGAAACTAGTAGCCTATTAATCTAATTTGAGCACCATCTGGGCCACCTCAATCAGGTTTAATAGTTGCTTCATGCCTTTTAAACTAACATCTCTCCCTTGATGCCGAAATTTCATAATAAGGTTTCCACAATCCCACTCAATTACCCCAAGCTTCCGAAGCTATTGCATGCCTAGTATAACACCATTTTCGATAGTGGGAAGAACTAAGAAATCTGTTTGAAATGTCTCCCTTTGTATTTTCCACTTAACACCTTCAAATTTATGGGAGACACATACAACTAGGTCATTAGCCACTCTCACCTTATAATTCGCAGCCTAGGTTGTCTTGAGTCCCAACCTCTTGATCCACCTTTCACTCAAGAAGTTATGTGTGCTGCCTGTGTTAATAAGTAAGGGAACCTTTTGTTTCTTTACGTATCCTTCAAGTTGCATGACGTCATCTCCTAATTCCCCATGAATTGCCTGTAGCAAAATTTGGACATCCATTTCTTGTAAGGGCAATGTTTTAGACTCTTCTAGGATGTTTTCTCGTCAAGTTGGACTTCCATACCTCCTTCATTCATTCCCTCTTCTCCCACTAACAATTGAAAAAGTATGGATTTCTTGTAGAAATGATTAGGAAAATCCTTCTAGCCTTAAAATTGATATGGCCCTCTTGATCTCTTGTCATCTACAATAGACATGCCCTTGTAAAATATGTTGGCCACGTTATTTGTTTGTGAGGTGGTAGATAAATTGGTTTGATGGCTCCTTCATTCAGAGTCACTATTATTGAATCTATTCTGGTTCTAATTCTAGTTATTTTTAGAGGAAAATTTAGGTGTGTAATGTTTATAGAATCGGAGAAAATGATTAGACTGTGCATTTACAAAAAAGTTGGAGAATTTTAGAGTAAGGTATATAGCTATTAATGTTGGTGGTTTTTTTGGGAGTGGAAGTAATGTGGCCTTGATAATTGAAATAAGAATTTCCAGCAAGATCAATTAACATTCCTTCCTATAGCTTTGCAATTCTAATGGCCTCACCCATATTTGTTGGTTTTTTAACTTGAACAACTTTTTCTAAAGGTGCCTTAAGGCCTCCTAAAAAACAACTTAATGCCATATCTCCCATCAATACCAACCATGAAAATTAGTTCATCAAAAATAACCTTATAATCTTCTAGGCTTCCTAACTATTTAAGATTCATAAGTTCTGAAAATACCATCATCGAATTTACTAGCAATAGCAAGCATGAAAGCCTTCCAGTTAACAAAACTCTTACCATTAGTAAGCATGAATTGGCATTGCCAGGCATAGGCTCTGCCGTCCATACTCATTAATAGTAGCTTTAATCATTTTTCCTCTGCAATTTCCTCCAGTTGAAAATATTGACCACACTTGCTCTTACAGATTTGAAATTCATTGCCATCGAAGGTTGGAAACTGCATCCTAGCCTCATCATTTAAGTCAATGGAATCAGACATAGTGTCTTTGTCATATTCTTGTGAGCTATTCATTTCTTCCTCCTAGTGTTCAGAATTCCTAAGTGTCTTCTAGGTCATCCATGCTTTGACAGAGGTGAGCAGCTTCCTCATCTTAATGTCTTAAGCATTTTGAAGCATTAATTACTAAGTGTCATGAATTAAATGTATCAGCAATTAAGCACACATCAAGTTTTGGTAACGCATCATAATACTATATAAAATAACTAAACCTAATATTATAGCTAGTAATGAGTCTAGGTCAATCCCACGAAGAGTGTGTGTAAAGTTTTTGAAATGAAAAGAATTGGTGTTATGTTATGGGGTTTAGTTTGGTTTCAAATAATAAAATAAAGTGAAAATAAACTAAAGAAAGAAAATTAAATCAAACAATATAAAAATGAGAAAAGTGATGAATACGTTAAGGACTCGGTCATCAGTTCAATCTGGACTACACACAATTAAACATACTTCATTGAATTGTTATTCTCATACCTCTCCTTGCAACTATTAATCATAGATTAACAATAAACTTTGTTAACCCCGATTGTTCCTAGTCGTGTTTGATTAAAACAAGCTCTTTAACTGAACTTAGCTTTCGAACAACCTAGGTTAAGCTCTTTAAATTTAATTGGACAATCGCATTAGAAGTTAGGAAAATAGATTAATCAAGGTAACAACCACATAAGATCAAGTCATTTAACCAAGATTATGTTATCCCTAATGATTCAAAATCATTTGTAGCTACTAATGAATCTCAACATAATAATTACAGATTATACTGAAAATTCTAGCAATGGGTTCATAATAAAACAATCCAATGAATGTACTAAGATCATTTTCACACAAAACCTAAACAATAAAAATAGGATAACATAATCAATCCTTAAGAAAGAAAGAACAACAAAGACAATCAAAGATATGCTTAATCATGTTCTTAGGTGAAGATATCACCTTTTAACTGGAGTTGGGAAGCTAAGCATATCTAATATAGCAAGCTCTCAGTTGTTCCTAAAACCCAGAAACCTCTAAAACAATTCCTACTCCTTTCTGTCGATACATATTCTATTTATACTAAAAATTAAGGTTTGGGAAGACAGGTGGCAAAAGTCACGGTTGTGCATAGTTAAGTCATAGGTTTGACAACTTGAGTCACACCCATACAAGTGAGTTATGTCCATGACAACTTAAATCAAGATTGTGCAACATTGAGTTATGCCCATGACATGTTGTGTTATGGCCATGGCTTGTATACTTACGATCGTGACTTGATAGTCATAGATGTGAGAGTGCACTGCACCGATTACACTTCCTGTTTTTTCATTTTTCTTGTCTCCTCTTTGCTCTAATCCTTCTTTTTCTTGTTCCATAAAGACAAGTGAGTATAAATCTCAAGAAGAAGACTAAAAGATTGTGCTTTCGACTCACTTTAACTCTTTCACTTCCGAATTGTACCTAAACTCAAATATAAACTAAAGTGAATGTCTTAAGAATTTTGAAGCATTAATCACTAAGTGTCATGGATAACGTATCAACAATTAAGAATATATCAAGTTCCCCCACGTTTAGCTTTTAATAGTCCTCGAGAAAACCATCAAAATCAAAGTCATAACCCAAAACACTTACTCATTTTCCACATTTCCTAAGAATAGATAGTCATAAGAAAAGAGGAATAACTTTCAAAACCATGATAAGAACTCAACATTCAATGCTTCCACTTATGATCAATTAACATTCATCAACTTTAGAAACTGAGCAATTTAGAGTTAAACTTGGACAAAATGTGTTTAAATAAAATAGATCCATAAGTACGCTCAAACACCATTCATAATCATGACATTCCATAACTTTGCATATCATTTCATTTCTGCACCACTAAGATTCACATACATAATCATGAATCAAAGGACTTTTCAAGGTTGTAATGTGAGCAAGGGCATAGGTGAGATGTATTTGGGTAATGTACTATAAAAGACATCAAAGCTAGTGAAACAAGAAAAACACTCAATATAACATCAAGTGCAAAAATGAGCATTCACTCGTAATTATGTACATCAACAATGACGAATGCAAAAACTATGTTTCATAGATCAAATTCAAACTCTCACACCACAAACCACATGAAGCATAATTAATTAAAAGGGATCACTCATTAAAAATTGATGATAAATAATACATTGAAATTATACAGAGTGATCCTTCCAAAAAAACTTCTACCTCATATGCAACATACTCAAATCACTCATTCAATTCAAATTTAGGAGGAAAAACTAATCATGAATAACTTTGCAAAACCTATTCATTTCCTCCTTGATACTTTTATTTGAACATATTTTTACTTCTTTTCTTTTTTTTCTTTTTTCTCTTCTTTTTTAAATAAAAATTGAGAGAAGCTACATTAACATCGTAATTTCATTGATAAGACATAAAATGGCATCCCAACAATTATAACCGACCTACATACACACCAACACTTATACTTTTATGCATCCACAATCATCAACAATTAACAAATGTTCCACTAGCTTTAAGGCTTGGGTAGGACATTTGGTTAGGTTTAAGGCATGTAATGTGGTTAACACACAAAAAAAACTAATAAAGCTCAAGGAGGCTTAACAAAGGGAAGATTCCCATCGAAAGCTAGGCTATTTGGCTAATGTAATTTGTAAAACAAAAATTGCCTATATCATTTCCATATTAATGCATGTGATAAAAATGTGGTCTTGAATAGAAAATCAAAGCAAAGTTAGGACGTACATATCATGAAGGTCACATATATAAATAAAAGACAATAAGACTGATATAAATGTGTCAATTTATAAAGGTTCAAAATCACACTAGCTTGTGTCTAGCACTAGTCACTAATCTTCTAAAGTTAATGAATATTGACCAATCTTAAGAGTAAAAGTACGTGCTTAAGTTTCCATGGATTCATCTAGTCCATTCACTCTCAAATCATGACCATATAGTCCTAGAAGCCATAGAAAAAGAGAAATTGTTTGTTTGTTTGTTTAATTCTCTCTCTCTTTTTGTTGGAAAACTTAAAAGCACGTAAGAAACTAATAAACTTAAAAACACACATGTATATAAGAAACAAATGTGAAAATGTAAAGGAAAAGAAATAAACTTCCCTTGGGTTGTCTCGTAAGTAGTGCCTTTGTTTATTATGGCTAGTCCGACTCCAGGGTGTATAGCAGTTCTAGCAGGATGCTGAAATATTTCGATTCCCAACCTTTGCAACATATATATATATATATATATATATATTACACACACACACACACACACACACACACACAAACATATTTGGTTCGAACCTCCGCTTAGTTTCACCCAAGCTTCATCTTGGTCATGGATAGATCACCCAGGTTCGAGCCCATAAGGATCAACTGGTAACGAGAGAGGGGATCGCTTGTTCTTTGAATAGTTCTTTCAAAAAATGCACAGTTCATATGGTTATTAAAACTAAAAATAACCGAATTGAGTTCATGAATTAACTTAATGTATTAAGTAAGTCCGGTTATGGACCAATAAAAAAATTTTATCTTTGAAATCCAGGAGAAATTATAAAGGTCAGTGTATGAGAAATCAAATCATACATAAATGATAGAAAAACCACACTCTCGATCTCATGTTTGAATAAAGCGAAAAAGGGTAGTTCTAAGTCATATAGAATCAACGGATTTATGGTACAATCCCCCCATGATGCCTTTTTTCTTACAATTTTTTGACACTATAGCTTCAATCCGATTAATTCTTAACAAATTAGTATTTGCAATTTGTGAGGGTCGTTCTAGCTATATACGAAATCCCTAATTAATACTAAAATAAAATTAATAATTAATAATAAGTTAATAACAAGACTGAATAATAAGATAAATAAATCAGTTCTTTTTTTAATTCCATAGAGTTAGAGTTTTGAAATTGCTTACTATTCATGAATTGCACAAAAGTTGATAAACTAGGTGGATATGTAAAAGAGATTATTTCTTTGCCATCACTTCGACATGTATAAAAAAAAATATTGTAACATCTCCTTTCTTATAGCATTTTCAAATTGATTGTTTTTCATATATCAAAATGGACGATTCCAACATTTAGAGTCGAAAAGAATAGTTATAAGAGGTTTTTCAAACCATAAGAGATCTTTATCTATCAATCTTTCTAACTTCGAATTTTCTTGATTTCCATCTAGATAAAAAGTTTCATAAACAGGTCTATTTTGATAGTATGTCTCTTTAAAGTGAAAATAGAATTCATCCTTTGTTTTTTTCCTTTCCATTCATTTGGATCTCTTCCATTTCGTCGATTTTGTTCGGATCCTCAGTTGGTAGAGCTCCGCTCTTGCAATTGGGCCGTTGCGATTATGGGTTGGATGTCTAATTGTCTGGGCGGTAATGATAGTATCTTGTACATGAACTGGTGGCTCACTCTTTCTAAGTAATGGGGAAGAAGATCGAAACATGCTACTAAAAGACTCTACTGAGATAAAAAAGGGCTGTCAAGAACGTAAAGGAGGTAGGATGGGCAGTTGGTCAGATCTAGTATGGATTGTACATGGGCGATAGTTAGAGTTAGCGGCTCTCCTAGGGTTCCCTCATCCGGGATCCCTAAGGTAGAGGATCAAGTTGGCCCTTGCGAACAACAACTTAATGCACTATCTCCCTTCAACCCTTTAGCAAAATGCGACAAAAGGAAGGAAAATCCATGGACCGACCCCATTGTTTCCACCCTGTAGAAACTATGAGATCATCCTAAGGACGCCCTCAGCATCTAGGGGTCATGGACGGGAAAAAAAGTTCACAACCCATAGGCCTTCTACCTCCACGAGGCATTGCTTCGTCAGGCTTTCGCCCGCCTGCATGCAATCCGAACTGAGGACGCGTTTATGGAGTTAGCTCACCCTCACAGGATCACGACCCTTTGTCCCAACCATTATAGCACGTATGTCGCCCAGGGCATAAGGGGCATATATATCAATATCGATTCGATCCGAGATCTTGGAACAAGTTCGGCAACGGATCCAAAAATCTTGGTGACCTTCTCTATCTTCTTAAAGAATCCAATATGAAACTTCATACACATTAAAGTTCATCGGACAGGACGAAAAGAGAATTTTTTTAGGCTCTTTTACTCATTATGCCTAGCATTGAATAGACTGGATATTCACCTTATCAATATATCAATGTAATATCTTAAATCAATGGTGGGTTCGATTGAGCGACTAAATTGGACCAAACCCTCTGTCAAGCTATTGTTCTCTTGTTACACTAAAAACAGTGAAAAGATCAAGAAATAACTGAAAAGAAGTTAATTATAAACAAATAAGTTCACAACACCAATCAAAAAATAAAACTAAAACACCACACTCCCCGACAAAGGTGCCAAAAAATTGGTAACAAATCGTAATACTACACAAAATAGCTCGACATAAAACTATAGCTATTAATGAGTCTAGGTCGATCCTATAGAGGGTACGTGTAAAGCTTTTGAAATTAAAAGAATTGGTGTTTAGGTTAGGAGGTTGGTTTGGTTTTAAATAAGAAAATAAAGTGAAACTAAACTAATGAAAGCAAATTAAATCAAACAACATAAAATCGAGAAAGGTGATGTTTATGTTAAGGACCTGGTCAGCAGTTCTATATCAACCTACACACAATTAAGCATATTTCATTAAATTGTTATTCTCGTACTTCTCCCAGTAACTATTAATCATAGGTTAACAATAAGCTCTGTTAATCTCAACTTTCCTTTAAGTTTTGTTCAATTAAAATAAGCTCTTTAACCGAACCTAGCTATCAAACAATCTAGAATAAGCTCTCTATATTTAATTGGACAGAGCTAGGAAAATATATTAATCAAGGTAACAACCACGTAAACTCGAGTCAGTTATCCCTATTGATTCGACACCACTAGTAGCTACTAACGAATCTCAACGATTACGAATTATATTGAAGATTCTAGCAATGAGTTCGTAATAAAACAATCTAATGAACGTATTAAGATCCTTCTTACAAAAAACCCAAACAATAAACATAGGAAAACCATGTTCTTCAGTGTCGATATCACCTCTGAACTAGCGTTGGGAAGCTTAGCCCTCCATGGGTCTACAAAATAGCAAGCTCTCTATCATTCCTGAAACCCATAAACCCCTAAAATGATTCACATTCCTTTCTACCGTCACATATTCCATTTATACTAAAAATTAGGGCTTAGACATACAGGTGCAAAAGTCCTATTTTTGTATTTTTCATATCTCCTCTTTGCTCTAATCCTTCTTCTTCTTATTCTATGAAGACAAGTGAGTGTGAATATCAAGAAGACGACTCAAAGATTGTGCTTTCTACTCACTTTAGCTCCTTTATTTTCAAATTGTACCTAAAATCAAATATTAACTAAAGTGGACATCTTAAGCATTTTGAAGCATTAATCACTAAACGTCATTGATTAAATGTATCAACAATTAAGCACATATCAAGTTCGTCTCCAAAAACCTCAGATCTAGCTTCTTGTCATTCTCATCCATACAGGTGTCTAATTATTTAGTCGTCACCATGATGAAGGTAGCAAAAGTGGGGTGGTTCAGCTCTGATACCAATGTTATACTCCGATAACAAATTTAATGGGAAAGGTGCTATAACTAAGAATAAGAATGGAATTGATAAAATAGGTACTTCCCTGATAGGATAAGCCCAATGATTAATTATAATTAATCCATACTATCTCGCACTCTTACAGCCCCACCTTATACTCTCAACTGATAACTGAATCATTCCCTCCACTCGAATCAATAAAAACGTGTCTTCCCTATTAACAGAACCTGAAATAACAACTAACATATGGTGTATATGATATGGTGCATTTTCCCTTTTGACCTATAACAATATCCATATTATAACATATTTAAACCATAAGTGAACAATTGATTTATAAATTCTTATTATTTAAAATTATTTATTTATATTTATTATAAATAGCTTGCTTAATAAATATGCATGATGTTAGTATCAATTACAAATGTATCTATACTTACATTTTAATTTGTTTACTTTTGTTATTGTTTTGTCAAAGCCTAAGCAGTATCGTTAATATCAGTACCACCTTTTTTTTCCTTCAAGGTTGTGAACTTGGATGAAAATGTGATTATGTAAACTTGGATGGAATTTTTATTTTTACTGCTTTTTTTATTTGTGCGAGTTACAAATCATAATTTGTGTAAAGTCTCAAAGTTAGATTGAAATGTTTCCTACTGAAAAATAATCTGTTGATTTTTGTACAACTTTTTGGATAAGGAAGATACTGCTGGCGGTCAGATTGGTATTTTGGTACCCATCTTCTGTGAGTTTACTGTATTAACATTTTCATTTATTTATTTCATCTTTATTTAGATTAATGTATTGCGTGGTGCATGCGTTGAAGGCGACCTTAAGATTACATTTATTTTATAATGCAAAGAGGAAGTTTAAATTGTCTGGTTAAGTGCCCTTTATTTTTAGGTGGGCTGAGCTTGGAGGGGTGACAAGGCAATAGCATTACTAATTTGACAACTGTGCAGTAAAATGCAAGATTCTTCTTTAAAGTATATGGACTAAATCACAAAAAAAAAGTGAAGCAATTTATGGGTTAGTCCATCGATTTCTTATTCATTTCATGCTTATTCAAAATGTACTTGAATTGTCCATCTCATACCTTATCATCGAATTCCATCTTTTACAACGTGATAAAGCTAATATGGAAAGAAATTCAGAATGCTTTGGTGATTTTTCTCGTTCATGTCGGATTATTCATAATCACAGGCAACGAGAACAAAGAAAAGAAGGGAATATAACAACAAAGGGGTAATAATCGATGTTCCACCAATGCCTTTTTAGGTACCGGCTACAACTGAATCTCCTAGATGACAATCTCAAGAAATTCATACGCAAGAGCCTTGGTGACAGCAGTCAAGCTATCCTCTCGAACACTCAACCTTAGTTCTGAGGTGGCTGTATGCACATAAAAATTTAATAAGGATACTTTGCCTAGGTCCTACTGAGAGATTTTATGCTAGGATCCAACAGGGGCCACGCCTTTGGCTTTGGCTTTGGCTGCAGCACTAGCTGCCGCTGCTGCCGCTGCAGCAGCTGCAGCTGCAGCTGGATTGGGAGTTGAAGGTGAAACAGGGTTGGACTTTGAATTGCCCTGTGCTGCAACAACCTGTTGATGCTGTTGCTGCTGTTGAGAGTTGACCTGGGCAAGCAGAGTCTTAATCTGGCTGCCTGAAAGTGTTTCGTGTTCAAGCAAAGCATTAGCGAGTGCATGAAGCTCCTTGCTGTGGGTTGTAAGGATGGTTTTTGCATTGTTATAAGCCCTTTCAAGGAACTGTTTCACTTCTTTTTCAATAAGAAGTCTAGTCTCTGTACTCATGCTTTTTCCATTATCATCATAGTTATGGGTAACAACCCCAACTTCTTTACTCATCCCATACTTGGTAACCATTGCTCTGGCAAGACTGGTAGCTTGTTGCAGATCGGAAGATGCCCCTGAGGTAACTTCACTTTCTCCAAAGATGAGCTCTTCTGCCACACGTCCCCCCATGCAAACATCAAGTCTAGCAAGCATTTGCTTGCGTGATATGCTTGTCTCATCCTTATCCGGCAATTGGGCAACCATGCCAAGAGACATACCCCTTGGGACTATTGTCGCCTTGTGAACTGGAAGAGCACCATCTGTATGAATGGCCACCAGGGCATGCCCTCCTTCATGAAAAGCGGTCAGCTTTCTTGACTCATCAGATATTACAGCCGACTTACGTTCACTTCCCATCATGATCTTGTCCTTTGCATACTCCAAGTCGGTCATTGTCACTGCTTTAGCACCATCCATGGCTGCCTTGAGAGCAGCAATGTTGACTAGATTTGCAAGATCAGCACCAGAGAAGCCAGGTGTCCCTCTAGCTATAATCATCAAATCAACATCCTCTGCCTTCAAAACCTGAAGTGCCAAAGTCAGTAGCAACACATTTTAGTTTTGTTACAGCAAATATAACCTTAAAACAGAGGTTTAGAGTTTGTCAAACCAATAAGGCCTATCTACCCATTTGGTCACCAAAAGGGCTGGTCTTCCTTTATTCCTATTCCTTTAATAGAAAATGGATACCTTTGACATGTGGGATTCCAAAATCTGTCTCCTCCCTTCTACATCTGGATTTGGAACAACAATGTGACGATCAAAGCGTCCCGGCCTCACCAGTGCCTTGTCCAGAGACTCAGGGAAATTTGTTGCTGCAATCACTATGATCCCTTCATTTTGCTTAAAGCCATCCAATTCAACAAGTAACTGATTCAAAGTCATTTTCATGTACTGCTGATCCTTAGGGTTACGGCGGCCCCCTATGGCATCTATCTCATCTATAAATATTATACACGGTGACCTCTTCTTTGCAGCAGAAAATAGATCTCTCACCCTCCTAGCTCCAACTCCAACAAACATCTCCTCAAACTCGCTGCCACTGCATGAGAAAAAAGGAACGCCAGCTTCTCCAGCAATAGCCCTAGCCAACATAGTCTTTCCAGTTCCAGGGGGCCCAACAAGTAAAACACCTTTGGGGAGCTTCCCACCAAGACGAGTAAATCGCTGTTATGAGGAAAAGTCGGCAGTTATATTACAAAGGGTATAATTAAACTACTAGCAAGTAATAGGTGTGCAGGTTGGATAAACAGTAATATTAAAAAGGATTACAAGGATGTACCTTTGGATCTCGGAGATAATGAACAATTTCTTCCAGCTCAGCTTTTGCCTCATCAACACCCTTAACATCACTAAATTTGGTGTTCGATTCCATGCTAGGTTGAACTTCCTCATGAAAACCAAGTCCTGGCTTATAGAAAACGACAAATCAAGCAAGAAGTTTAATATCTAGTATGCACTAGCACCACCTAGTACAAGCAACTCAAGAGTCAAAATACAATATACCTTTGCTAAGACCCCTATCTTCAATTAGTGCTCCTACACCAGATATCAAAAGAAAAGCAAGTGCAATGGTGCGAATTGTGCGCCACAGTTGTTCTTTAAAGTGTCCTCCTTCTGTAGCCACCATATGAATAGGTGCAGTAGCAGTTCCAAGAATTCCATCTTTTGTAGATTTTCCCACATTCCTTAAAGCTGAAAGTCCACCTACTATCTCTTCTTCCTTTGCTGAATTACTAATACCTACAAATTCAGAAACTTTAGGGAAAACTCAAACTGATTCACTTAAAAGCAAGAATAAAAAATTATGCCCCACGAGGAAGAGGCAATCAAAAACTAACCTGTCTATTTTGGAAGTTCAAGATTAAGAGAGATTCAAATCAAAACCAATTTATACTCTTTAATCCTTAGGAGTGTGAATAATTCATTATTTCCTGGATAATATCCATGAATCATCAGTTATAACTGCATGAGTATGACCACCCAACCACGCCTTTGTAAGTAAAGACCCTCTTGACAGTAACATGTTGACTTGTCAAAATCAGTATTAAAATAACCAAGAACAAGGCTCAAT
>JANIJH010000008.1:65286861-65298211 GCA_024520975.1 Erythroxylum areolatum | reverse complement strand
CATGAATGCATGTACAGGTATTTTTCATGTGCATAAATTCACTGTTCATAACTACCAGTATGCATGAACAATCCTAAGTAGTCCCAATCACTTTCATCCTTTGCTAAATTACGATTTTACCCTTCCCGTCGGGGGTGGGATGTTACACTTCATTCCTCTCATAATCTAGAGGAATGAGAGTAATTGTATTATAGTTAATTAAATATGGTGAAATCAATTAATTATAACAAAATCAATTAAATAATTAATTAAAATATTGTAAATAAATAATTAATTAAAATGTAATAATAATTAATTAATTAATTACAATATAATTAATTAAAATAATATTATTATGTAATTAATTACATTATATTTAATTAAAATATAACTATTCATTAATTAATTAAAGTAATATTATTCATTAATTAAAATATTGTAATTAATTAATTAATTACAATATAATTAATTAAAATATTATTATTATTTCATTAATTACATTATATTTCATTAAAATATTATTATTAATTAAAATATAACTAATTAAAATATAACTATTCATTAATTAAAATATTAATTAATTAAAATATTATTAATAATTAATTAATTGCAACATAATTAATTTAAATATAATTCATTCATAAATTAAAATATTGTAATGAATTAAAATATAATTTATTCATTAATTAAAATATAATTCATTTTGTAATTAATTAATTACAATATTTTTTACAGACCAACCATTATCAATGGTAATGGTAATCATTCCTTCATCTTAACCAACCATCATAATTATAATGATTATATCTATTCTCATTCCTCCTATATTCATTCTCATTCTCATTCCCATTACTTTCTGTGAAGCAAGCGCTCCCTAAGTCTACAACCTCGACCGTCCAATCATGCTTGCAATTTTACATGTTCTTTTGGTAGGGGCAGCAGATTTGAAGCATTGTTCTTCTTGGCATATATACCAAGCTTCAGAGCAGTGGCCTTGTTGTAACTAAGAAAGCAAAATAATTAATTGTAAATGTCAAAAAATTAGTTAAAGACCTTCAAAACTGAGGTTATTAATTGACAATTTTTCTTTCTATACCATAGCTAATTATTTTGTTGGGTTATAAAAAAAAAATCCATTACTTGCATGTACATGTGGTTTCAATTTTAAAAAAACATAGATCCAGTCTGTGAAGAATTGTTATGCTTTTTGAAAACAATTATTCAAATAGATAGTGTCACTTCTCTCACTATTTTTTAGATTAACTTAATTAGATTTTAAAAAATTAGAATTTGATCAAACTTAATTTGAATTTAAATCAAATAATCTAAATTCAAACAGAAAAGACAGATAAAGATTTTAGCTCGAATCTATGTTATAAGTAGCCTACCCGAGTCCCGCCTATTCTTATTCCTACGCCAAAGAATAAATAAGGGTGAGGGCTTAGAGAACGGTCGAGCTAAAATGTGGCCTTAGTTTATTTAAATACATGTTCTTGGAGGCGGGACCACAGTAGTATTATGAAATCAATCAATTCTCTTCGTCTGTCTTCAACAAAGCACAGTGTCGTCTAAGTGTGTCACAGTCACTAAATGTTGGGAGTTTGGTGATTGGTCGAGATAGAAGGCTATCCGGGGAAGGCTTCGACTGCGGCCAAGTCTTATATGTTTTTAAAAAAAAGTAGATTCATTTAACACAAACGAGAAGAGTAGTAGCACACGAGAACTGTCAAAAAAAAGCCTAAGAAGTCTTGACTTGGCAAAAAAAAAGCGCCCTCTTTTCGCCTTTTTCCATAATTTTGGTTATTTATAACGTCATAACCAAAGGGGTTGAGCCCGTTGGTGTGGAAGGCTCCTGCAGGACTGCCATGAGGTTTTACTTATACAGAATATTAGCATGGGTATGTTTCTAGAGGCAGAATTATGAGTGGTTTATTTAGGACTTATAATGGTGTGGGATTGAGGATATTGGCAAGTGATCATTAAAGTGGACTCGTTAGAGGTTATTAATATTCCCTCCACTTCTAATAGAATTACGTCTGATATTTATTCTTCGTTGACAGGTATCCGAATTTCGCCAAAGTTCGAATAAAAGTTCGCTAATAAATGGCACCTCCTTCAGCACATGCTTCACCAAAGAAAGGTCTTGCTGATGTGGTCCAAGTTGAAACCTTAAAAGGCTAGCCCTTTGCTTTTGGATTGCGGAGAGTTTGAAACTCTTGTATGATGCTTCACCACACTTAGGAGATTCAACTATAGTATATCCATCGGGAAGGGAATCAGTGTGTTAATCAACTAGCTATTTTAGTAGTTTTCTCAAGGTCAGAACTGCAGTATCTGCAGGAACTGCCATCGATTATTAGGGACGCATTATATCATGATATGACTGGAGTGCTTTATTCTAGCGATTTGCGCTAAGGCATACCTGAAGTCAAGAGTTATTTTTTTTCTAGTTTTTCTTAGTTTAATGTTCCCTGTAACCAAAAAAAAAAAAAAGAGAGAGAGAGATTGAAACTAGAGGGTGATGCTCTTTGTTTTCTTTTTCTGACTCTGGTAATTTCTTTGGTCTGGTATCTTCTTCGGCTGCTAATGCTCGGTTGTTCAGATGTGTAAATTATCTCCCTTTCAAACGCAAGTTTCTCTTTATAATTAAACGAGGCAAAGGCGATGGGAACCGTACACGTGAATTCTTCCCATGCCCTAAAGTAATTAAGGTAAAGGTATAGGCGAGCAAGTCTGGACTAGAATATTATGCGATATGGTTAATGCATTTCCTCCGGAAAACACAGGGACATGGACATGGTCATGAGTATGAAGGACATTAACAAAACAGAAGGGCATAAACCAATATGAACTGCATATATATAAGATTTGTGTGTTAACAAATTAAAATTTCCAATACGAATGAATTAAAAATTGGAAATTTAAAAAAAAATTACATTAAATTAAATTACTAAAAGCCCCCATTAACTATTGCTATTACTTGAAATGAATGGGCTTACTCAAAGATAAATGAATACTTCTTACGTTGTATTAGATTTTGCTTTGGTGGATAGAATCGAATGTAGATTCTTCTTCTTCGTTAGGATGCTAAAGATTCCAGGGGTCCACTGTTAGTGATATATCATCACCAATGCATGTTTGCCACGTGCTTAGAAAATTGAAGTGAAGGGCGCACTTCTTGGGGTTGTGGGGGGAGAGGTTGTGGTTGTGGTTTTTGGATGTTGACGTCATCATCACATACTTGTCTTTTCCAAAACCAAAGGAAATGGGTCCCCTGCCCTCCCAATTCCTTTGCTTTTAATATATGTATATTATAATATATCATCGTTCAAGCCCACAATCTTTTCCAAAACAAGAAAAACAGCTTGGAAGAGGAATTTGGATTAACTATCACATTCCTTGGCCAAGTACACATAGATTGTAGCCAGGCAAGTTCAGAACCATTCTGTATAAAATTTAAGAACACTTATCCATTTAATTTATAAAATATATTCTAGGCTAAAGATGAAATCAAGCATTCTTAATTTTATTCTTTTTGAAAGGCCAAGATAGTACCTTAATTCCCAACCATCTCTTGAGGTAGGCAACGTATTTATTGGGCATGTTCAAATATTCCAATATGTTGGCTTGCATCGCTTCTACGTGTTGATCTTCATTGGACCTCAATCGTTATGTTGGAAATGAATCTGATGGGCGATGTGAGATTAGCAAACCGCGATGGAGGTCATGCATCAATGACAATGTTTTCTGGGTTTGAGAGATTATTATTGTTTGGTGTCTTCTTCTTCCCTAATTATTAAGGATTGAAATATATAGATGGCTCCCTTTCAATAACACGTAGATATGTATATCTCCAAGTAATACAATGATCATAATATTTGGAGGGATTACTTTTTCGCAATAATTGAGAGAATTTTGTCAGAATATTACTACTTCCTCTTCCCTTGTGGTTGTCAACTTGATAAACAACTCTTTATCAAATTTTTACCCCTTCAGTCTCAGTCTCGATTCTTGAAATGAATCAAATAAAATATTCAGTATGGAGAAATTGGTCCTTTCAAAAGATAAATAAAAATGTTGTAAAACTCCTTTTGTCTTCAAATCATCCATACACACACTATAATAAGTGACAAACTTGGTTTCTGCGCATCTAATCCCAAGAAACGCTCACATGATCCCAGACTTGATCTAATCAAATCTGAAATTTGATCGCATCACAAAAACAAAAATCAGACTTCCGGACACTACATATTTCTTCAACTTCAAGCCACCAATTACTTCCCCCGGACTTTCTTCTCCCTTCTTTCTACATCCGCAAGTCTGCTACTAAAAACCAAAACTTCCACTTTGATGATTCCTTGTAATCTTAATTATAAAATCATATCTTCTTTTCAACATTAATTGCCACGGAACAAACAGTAGTTCAAAGCTAGCCACAAACAGATTCATATCCTGCCCCCCCCCAGAAAACCTAGTTTCATCTAATTCAACACTTGCTAATAGTAATAACAACAGAAAGAGAGAGCGAAAGAGACAGAGGGGGCAGGATCCGAATCAAAGATTATAAACAAAAACACAGATTCGTTTTCCTAGTTTGAAGTATGAAAACATATATATGATGATGATGATGGAAGATGGGCAATGATTGAATGAATCATACGCACAGAGCGCCAACTTCAACGAGCTTAGGGATTAGGTGACCACTGAGGTGGAGGGCGACGAGGGACTCAAGGCCGCCAATACAGGTGCCGCCGATGAAGACGGCGGGGGCGAGAGGACTGCGAGAAGGCGAAGGAGGAGTGTCGTCGGCGTCTTGAGCCGGAGGTGGAGGAGGAGGGAGAGCGGAGATCTCGTGGTCATCCAATTCGATGACAGTGGGATGGACGCCGATGGTGGCCAGCAGCTTCTTCATGACATGGCACATGCAACAGGAGGATCGAGAGAAAATAATAACTGGGTGGTCGGAGATGAGACGTTGGATACGGGTCTCGGTGGATTCCGCGGCGTCGATTGATAGAGAAGATGAGTTGGCGGCGTTGGGAGGGTTAAGGTCCAGTAGTCCCTGCATCGCCAGACACAAAATAGAGACCTTTCTTAGAAGAACAGAAGAGAAGTATTTATCAGTCGGAGAGAGAGAGTAGGAGTAGGGGTTTATGTCAACGGGGTCAAGCGGCAGATTTGAAGCGAGGGGGTGGAGGAGGTCTGAGTTTTTATTAATTAGTTATATATATATATATATATATATATATATATCGAGAGAGAGAGAGAGAGAGGAGCGACAGTGTGCGTGACGTGAGAAACATAAACAGAAGTGGGCTGCTCGCTTGCATCATAAAGTACCCCTTATTTATGTTCTTTTTTCTTTTTTTCATGGGAATTGCTTATTCTGGAAGCCGAAGCACACGCGCCCACTGATTTTCAATTTCATTTTAACTTTCACTTATTTTCGCCCTTCAAGTTGATTTCATTTATATGGCGATGTGGTATATAAGGGAACATTAACTATCTTAGTTATATGCTGATTTAAACTTTACTAAAAATGGCAGCATCCAAAGAAAAATATCCGCTGGGGATGACATTTTAATCATGGAGATTGGAATTTTCTTTTTTGGGTAAAGAAAATTGATTGCATCACTTCATTATTATAATACTTTGTTTATCATTTTGTTTCCTTTTAACCTCAAATATTTTATTCATTGATGTCATATTTTTATCTTAAATTAAAAATTCGTCCCTTTTTATATAATCATTTCCATGTCTAATCATTTTCATCAAATGATGCTCAAATTATCATTTGCCAAAACTATTGTTCATTTACTTATTAAGCAAATAGAACATAGGAAAAGGTGTAAAGAAGGAAATTGAATAAGAATACTATTAGGATACTTCTACCATTTCACTTTTAGATATAAAAACTTTTCCAAGTTAGGAAGGGAGAACATTCGAAAAATTACAAAAGAAAAAAAAAAAGAAAGAATGCCTACAATTGCCAAGCAAAACAACATAGTTTGAAATTTTGACATAAAAATAAACTACCAACGTTAAAAAAAAACCTTGAATTTAATTCTTAGAGTTTACAAGTTATATGAAAAAAAATTTCTTCATTAGTTGGGAGAAACTAACATTCTTTTGCTTTTCATTGTCCTTGTCAATATGAATTTTTAATACATCTTATTTGTAGAAACCTTACACTAATATTGTTTTAAAAATATTCATAAACCTCTAAAGCGTTAGAGGTAGTATCTTATTGATGACCACTTTGCTTTATTCATCCAAAAGCAAGACCTAAGATTTAAGGATTGTTAGGGGTGTAAAAGTTAAGATAATATTATCAAGCTTAGTAAGAGGCTAGCCAAAGTTACAATTTTAAGTAACAATTTACGAAATTTATGTGGAAGAGAGAATTGAAAAGGAAGTGGTCATGAGATTTTATGAAGGAAATGTAAAAGGTGATCTTGTAGGATATTATTTGTAGGAATTCTATGAAGGGTCTTAAGCTTCTTCACCTTTGTTAGCATGATTGGAAGGTGAGAAGGTATTTGATTTTTATTCTCAATATTCAGTAGGAAGCCAAATTTAAATTTTAGTTCAAATGATAGAAGAATCTATAGTATAAAGGGAAAAACAAAGTTATAAACTACTTTTGAAAAGAAATCTCTAAATATAAAAACAGTAGGATGTTAAGGACCATCCCAAAGGTTTATATATTCCAAATCAAATTATTGTGCAATAAGTGGTTTTGGAAAATAGTTCTAACTATGGGGAGTTTCCTCCAAGTCCAAGATAAGTTAAAGTAAGGGTAGATAGTTAACTCATAAAGACTCTTGTTAGAAAAGAAGAGTCCAAATCCTTTTTTAAAAGGAATTTGTTTCAATGTTTAGGAGGTGTAACTCCCAAATCTCCTTCATTTTTAGGAATGTAAACAATTTTTGAACTTATTTTGGTTTTATTAGAGGTTGTAACAGTTCTAGAAAGGAGAAAATTGCTTAATCTCATTTCAATATCATTAGTGAGCATTGCATGATTTAATAAATAAGAGGATCAATAAATGCTTAAGTTATTTATAAATAAAATAACGAGTTGAAGTCTCCTAGAAAATGATAGAAATTTATTATCCAAGTAGTGATTCTCTTCTTAAATTTCAATATCAATGAGAGTCATAGTTTGTGAGCTTAAAAATGATAATGGTCATTTCAAGTTAGTTAACAAAGAGATGACCTAATTGTAAGCCAATTTGTGTAGATACATGAGTGAAAATTTTGACATTGTAATTTGAGACAAAATTTTGGATTTTTAAGGCTTACTTTTAGCCAAAATAGGCCTTCAAGTTTGTTTAATACATCTAAAAGATTTGGATAGAAAAGTTGTTAGCATTGAAAAAGAGTATAGGGTCGTTAAAAAAGTTAATCGAGTGTCTTTTATGGAGGTTAATATCTAGTGATACTTGAAAGTAGGTTTGAGGTAATGTTCTTTTAGATTAGAAGGCTAAGGAATTCCATGAAAATGTTTAAAAGGTAAGCTGATGGTCGATCACCTTACTTAAGGCCTCTTGCAGTTTTGGAAAATCTAATGATTTAGTATTGATGAATATGAAAAGGTTAGGTTAGGTAATATAAACAAATATAAAATTAACAAAGTTAGCATGATAGCCAAAACCTCAAAATATTTGAGGTTAAAGTGCTAAAGGGTGGAATTAAAGGCTTGAGAACTGTTAATTTTAATGGTGCATCTTAGGTGGCCATGTTAATATAATAGTCTCTAAGGAGTTCTTGGGAAAAAAGTGTATTATCACCAATGCTTCTACCATTGATTGTTAGACCCTAATTTTGGAGTCCAACATTCAGAGTCATAAAGTATGAGCATATTATCCTATAAGATTATTTCCATAGACCATCATTAGCCATCATCCCACAAGAGTGGTGTGCCCACACCAGTCAAACATCAAAACAAACACATTTTTCCTACTTTAGGACAAATTTTGGGAAACCTCAACCAGAATTACAATTTGACTTCTTTAGAACATTTGTTTCTCATTGTTTTAGGTTTCTAATGACACTAAAATAATTCAATTTGGTTCAGAAATCTAAAGGTTAGGGCCCAAACATTTTCAAACTATTATTAAACTGAAATAGTACACTATACCCAACTTACATCCAGAAATTGAAAATCTTAGGGACTGAATTAAAAATGTATTCCTTCATATCATTTGTAGCTCTATACCTCGATTTTATTTAGAAACAAAAATCATCTCATTTGGAGGTCGGATGATGCAGTTATGGCCAAAAGAATCAAACAAGGTTTTGTCCTCAATCATATTGAACCTAATTCGGGACAATTGGCATAACTCTCTCTATAGATGTCAAATTAAGGTCATCCTTAGATGGTTTCAAAGAGGACTTCTAAATCTACAACTTTTATGAAGACTTTGTAGATTATATCATCTATAGGGTCAAAGTTGGACCAGACGATAGGGTAAGATGATTCAGTCTATAGTGGATAAGAAGGAAGGTTTCAGTCTACAGTGCACCAGACGATAGGGTTTCTACAGGGTCTTCCTCACATTACCAAAAGTTCTGAATCACTAACTATACTCTCCAGAGTATCTCCACTTATAAAGATCATAACTTTCGATTCTGATGTCTAAAATTTTCATACTATATACTGTTGGAAAGCTAGAAAGATAAGCTACCACTTTCTAAAAGACAACTTTAGCTAATTCAGCCTAAATTATTACAGTTTTTTCCCAAAAGCTAGAACACAAATTCTTACCCTTATGGAAATTTGAAAGTGAAAATAAACAATTTAGAAAAGTCATCAGCCAAACACAATCAAACTTTATTAACATCAAAATATAAGAATTTTTACAAAGCTTTAATGGGCATTTCAAGCCACCATACATCAATATCTCAAAATCCCAAAATATAAAAAGATGCATGAGCAATAATTTGCTCAAAATGTAACTAAAGCCTTGTTTTACAAAACTAGCTTAAATTACAAAAGTGTGCATAATCTAAGTGATGCCTTGACCCTTGGTTACTCATTCTCATACTCTTCACCTGAAGATAGGATGAAAAATGAAGGGTAAGTTTAAAGCTCGTGGGTAACAATTTTATAATCGGTAGTAAGCAAATAAAACTCACATTGAATCAAGACACATATATTTCCCAAATCTCAATTTATCAACAATTGATAAGCAACTTAATTCATGCATTATCAAACTTGCCAACACATTTAAACACATAAGCACATTGGAATGGTTTGGGTGGATCCAAAATAGAATGTAGGGTGGATCCAAAATAGAACGTACTACACATTTCCCATAAGGGTCTTGTGTAGCCATGAACAGAACGTACTAATGCAATCTCAGATAATGGTTTTGCGTAGCCATGAACTTATAGGAGTCTATGAAGGAGCTCCATGTCACTAGCAGGCAGGCGGGAGAAGTATTTGGTCACAGTGCACTTGATATACTTAGGGGACCATCACAAATCCATATAATCATGCATTTCACATCTTGAAAACTTGTTGCCCAAAATGACCTATTTTTGAAACATAATTTTATAGATATGATATCTTTTCAAAATCATTCCATTATTATTTCATAATTCATCCACAAAATTCATATACACAACATGTAGCACTTTCTCAAAGCATTTAAAGAACAATGAATGCACATTTAAAAGTAGTTGAAAACATTTATTTCCATTTCTTGAAAGAAACAATAATGGCTTATTATTCAATTATAAAAACGTAACTCACCTTGAATTCCTTGCTTATAACTTGCTCAAGTGTGTCTCTCCTCTTGCTCCTCTTGTCTTTCTTGATTCCCTTTTTATAGGCAAAAATTTCAAGTTCAAATGGGTTGTGAAATTGAAAACCCACAAAGTACATTTTCAAAATTTGTTTATAGAAAACTTAAACCCATGCATTTCCTAAGTTTCATGAACCAAAACCCTTCCAAACTCCAAAGATTAAGTAAGACCTTACCTTGGATCTTCACCTAATAAAGAGATTATTGGTTCAAAAGAAAGTTCTTATCTTCCCCTACCTTTTTCCCTTCTTGCACAACCTCAAAATCTCTCTAGAAAGCTTAGAAAAGATGAAACACTAGCTCAACTCTCTCCTTTCCTCTCAACCACCAAAACCTCTCTTCTTTGTCTCTTTGATTTGTTATTTCACTTCTTTCTATCCTATTTTCGTTTTTCCCTTCTTTAGGAAGAAGACAATACTTCTTTCTTTTCGTTTTACCCTTAATGATTGAAAAAAGTCCGCCTTGCCTTTCATTTAATGCCTTACAGTTTTTAAACTTAAATAAGCTACACAAAATACCCTTTTATGCATTCTTACTACTTTAATTTAACTAACCCATGCAATAAATTCTACTAACAAAGATCTAAAAAAAAATAACTCCCAAAAATTCACCTATCATAACCTCATAATTTATTTAAATCATGCTTAATTAAAGAAAAATTTTTGGTCCAACATTGATGAAAATTGTTGAGTTATGGTTGATAATATGAAAAAGTGTACCTTTAAATTTGCTGGCCAAAAGCATAAAGATAGGCTTGTAGATCAGGTTATAATAGGAGATAAAGTCAAAATCTAAAACAATAGAGGGTTTTGGATTTTAGGGATGAAGGAAATAACACTAAAATAATCTCTTTAAGTTGTTTTCCACAAATGAAGAAATTTGTAATTGTTAGAGTGAGATTAGAACCTACAACTGGCAAAGCCTTCTTGAAAAAGAGAGTACCAAGACCAATGGAACTGAGGGCTTTGAAGGGAATCAAAACTAAAAAATATAAATTTAATTGTTGGTCGATGAAAGGTTTTACAAAAGGTTAGAACAATGTGAAGAGAGATAACAGATTTTGAGATTACAGAAGGGAAAAGGTTAGAAGGAGAGATTTTGTCTTTACTAAAGGAACTGACAATGAAAACATTGATGGACTTGACAGTGTTAGCATCAAAGATGATAAATATAGATTCATTTATAAAGGACACAACTTTGGTTATATTCCTATTGGAGAGAATAGAATTGTAA
This sequence comes from Erythroxylum areolatum, assembly GCA_024520975.1. Taxonomy (NCBI): domain Eukaryota; kingdom Viridiplantae; phylum Streptophyta; class Magnoliopsida; order Malpighiales; family Erythroxylaceae; genus Erythroxylum; species Erythroxylum areolatum. Next base: position 65,287,188 of record JANIJH010000008.1, on the reverse strand, counting down.
AAGAATATGGAATTGTTGTCTTGTTATTTAAGACACTTGATCCTTGAAGATTGTTTATCATAGATTCATAGTAAGCAAGGGCTTTAAGGTGTTCCTAAAAATATGATTTTTTAACCTCTTAGTAGGATTTAAGATGAGGTTTGGTTGAATTATATGGAAGTCAGATTTGGCTAAGCTTATAAAGGTATTAATATTATTTATTTAAGAGAACTTAGGAGTTTTAGATCTCTTATCACATAATCTTTTATGACTTACTTTGATAGACATAAGATGCTTGTAGAAGGGAATAAACTAAGTTTTTTGGATAGTATTTTTAAAAAGAGGGTG
>JANIJH010000008.1:65265064-65285915 GCA_024520975.1 Erythroxylum areolatum | reverse complement strand
GGACTTCTACATTTAGTGCTCAAAATTTTAAAAATTTCAATTAAATACCTAACCTTTTATGACCTTAACAACTCAATTCAAAATGTTAACTCCATTAGTAAATTACCAATTTTGATTTAAAAAAAACTTTGTTGTCTATAACATGCAGGTGTCCATGTGAAAAAAAAAAGGTTGCAAACAAAACATACCTATAACCTAATATGAACAACCTATAAGCATACCTATTAACTCAAATACCCAAATACCTATTACTCAAATACTCATTTCCTATTTAATTTCAAAAATACCCTATTTAATGTTTCATCTCCATTACATTAGAATTTGAGTTATAATTTTGAAATACCTCTTTTGGAGGCTAAAACTAAGGAATTTAAGTTATAATTAGAAGGTAAAAAGAAGCACCTCAATGAAAAACCAAAAAGCAAGGCAGAAGTAATGAAGTAGTGCGAAGTCAAAGTCCTACATAGGGAAGAAAAATTAGGTAAATTAGAGCAAGCATTTGAGAGGAAGTCAAAAAGGGTGAAGGAGAAGAAGAAGGACATCAATTCTTGGTTGCAAAGTATACAGGAGAGGGAGAAATCTTTGAAATCTAAAGGAAAAATGGATCTTCAGAGGTAATAGTTACTTGCTAATAATGAGAGCTTGCAAATTATAAAATATGAATGTGAGAAGATAAATGATGAAATTGCTTATTACGAGATGCAAATTGGTGAAAAAAATGTAGGTTTGAAAAAACTAATTAATAGAAGATAATCAATATACGTTTATAAGTAGAACTAAAATGATAGTTAGAGAAGTTTAGGATTTAGCAGGAGCTCCTCTCAAAAGATGGTAAAGATTTTAAACTAGAAAGGAAGAAATTTGAGAATGGAAAGTACTAGAAGAGAAAAGAGCTCAAATTAGTAAATAGGAAATGGGTATATTAGTATTTGGTATTTGGGTTATTGGTTATGGTTATAGGTCATTCAGATTAGGTTATGGGTATGCTTATTTGGCCATTATTTTTAAAATGGAGGCCTAAATGTCATGGATAACAAAGATTTCATTAGCCAAATCAACAAATTACTAATATAATTAAGCTTTTAATAATGAGTTGTTAAGTTTATAAAAGTTTGGTCACTTAGTTGAAAATTTTAAAAGCTTGAACATTGAATTAAAAAAATTCCAAGATGTTAAAAGCTTTACAATTATTTAGTCCTAGAATTGACTATATGGTTAGATTGATTAAGAAGGTTACCTAAGTTTAGAGAGATAGAGGAGCTAGGGTGAACATTAGTAGGTAAAGACGACTTAGTAAAGTAAATTTGAGGTGGAAGAGGATTATGCTAGATCTATTTTAGGTTGAAGGCTCTAAAGTTATGTTGATATTGGGAGAAGATGGAGCTGTAATCAAATTCTGAGAAGGGGCATTGGAAGATTCTTTAATCTTTGAGGAAAGGAGGTTACTTTTGTAAGATTCCTACTTTAAGAAACCTTACTAGTTAACTTCCAAATAAAATAAAATAATGTCTTAGGCCCAATTAGCATCTAAGAGTATGCAATTTCAGTAGAAATCATAGATTTGTTATTATCCTTATTATAAGCAACAAGAAGGCATATGTAATGGAGACTAGTATTTGAGTTAACCAACAAAAACATTTTTATAGTTAATTCTTTGCATTTTAGCCATTATCTCATCTAATTAAAAATATTTACCCATTTAGATAACAATATGGTTTAGTCCATCATATTCTAATATTCTAAAAACATATTGTGGAAATTTTTCCAAATTAGGGCAGAGGCAATTGTTTACTAGAACGAAACCAACTTTCAATTTTTTAGGAAGAGAACCTCTTATTGTTTCATGAACCAATTCTAAAATAGAATTTAAACCTTCATTAGATTTGATTAGCAAAAGTGCATTGTTGTCATTAATAAGAACATCTTAGAGACTGAATTAATTCCAAATACTATTAGTTTCATTCTAGCAAGATATCTAGAAGTAGTTTTTAAGCATGGAGGCTCCTTTATCGGCAATTTAAAAATTGAGAGATTATAAATTCAACATTTTAACTTGTGAAGGTATGAAATTTAGTGAGTAGATGTTATGGAGACCAACATCACTAATACAATATTCTAAGATTTATTATAAAGTTTAAGGTTTAGATTAGCCAAGGTAAGAGGATAAGGTGCTTTATAGGTCAAGAAAAAAAAGAGTCAAATAAATGAAAGGGAGCTAGTTAGGCATAATTGGAGGGAAACTAAGAGCAGAAAAGAAGGGAGGGCAAGGACTTTTACTAGCAAAGTTAGAATTTAGAGCTACTAAAAAATAGGATACTAAACATAATAACTGGGAGTAGTATGCAAAGAAATAATGAAGTTATCAAGTAAAGATTTAGGGTAAGCTTTTGGATGAAAAGGAAAATGAAGTAAGGGATAAAGAACCTATCGTAAAAAGAGAGGTAGGCAAAGGAAATTAGGTTTCCAAAAGCTCAAATCTCTAAAGTAGGGAAGTAATGTATATTTCAGAGTAGTAGATATGTGTACAAATAAGAGGGGAATGTTAGGAGAAGAAAGGACAAGGAAAGAAATATTAAGGAAAATAGAAAAATGAAAATGCAAAGGTTGTAAAGAATTAAAGGCTTAAAGGGTAAGCTTAGATAAGACAAGCACATATGCACATATGCACATACGCACGTGCGTGCACGAACACACACACTAACCATCATCTTTTTAACATTTTGTTATTAAGATTCTAACACACTCTAACCTTCACCTTTCTAACATTTTGTTATTAAGATTAACATTTTGTTATTAAGATTAAAACTATCATATTTCTTCTTTACATCTACCATCCTCTTTCTTTTTTTCCTTTTATTTATGCATAATTTCCTAAATGTTACCCTTTCTTCATTTTGGGAATCTCACTTTCGTCTCTTTGGGTTTATAGATTAGCTAGTGCTAATGATTCCGTAGCAGTGAAAAATTCACATCTTTAGCTGACACAACATAATGTTACAAGACTAGAAGAGAAAGGTTGCACACACTTATATATGGGTACATTCTTCTTTCTATAATCTGGATGGTTAAGGAAGAGACTTACATACATGCATCTCTTTAAAGCCCAACTAATAAAAAGGGGATGTTAAAAGAAACACGATTTGGATCTAAGTAAAATCTAAAGGCCAAACATCATTCATAATTCAAGAAGAAGGTTTATGAGAGCTTAAACCAATTTGGTGAAATGTGTGTAATAAGTGACTTGGATTGTATGTTTTTTTTAGTTTAGACTTAGGATCACTATTTTAAAAAGTAAATAAAACTTCATAAACTCGTATGATAATGTTTCTTTAGATGATGTTTTGCGCTTAATACATATATGCATAGTATACAAGTTCATAACTAAAATCTTTAAAAATACATTAATGAACAAAATTGATATGTTGTATTTCATGAATACTTAATAAAAAGAGAAGAATAAAGATCTTCTGAAATATCTAAATTAGGTCCAAAGCCATAGGTCAATAGGTTAGTTAATAATTTGAAGTCAAATTAGTTTAGCCAAATGTTAAAGAAAAGTATAATTTAAGTCCATATTCAAAACTTTAATTAATTTTACTTTTATTCAAACTTAAACCTAACCCAATATAATTAGTGTTTTTAGGCTTTATCTAGCTCAAATTATTGTAATAGTAAAAACCTTATCCATAGGTTTGAATCATAATCTAACATTTTCTAAAATATCTACATAAGTTGTTACTATTATTTATTGATAACATAAAACTTTCCTAAAATGAAAAAAGCAATTCCTAGAAAAGACTAAACATAATTAAAACTTGACTAAAACAAAATACTAATGAAAAAAGGAAAATAAAATAAGTGCAACAAAATTAAAATAGACAAGGTAAACTTGACATAGTTAATGGGCTATTAATCTTGCAAAATTTACCCAAACACATTAATGGTTTCATTATTATTACAGGCATTGGATGGAAGGTAGAAGTTATGCTAATTTAAGTTCACCATAGCTCGATTTGCCAATGAACATGTCTCTATTGTTTATTCTCACCTTTGACGTTTTGATTTATAATTATGGCAGCCATTGGATAATACTAAAAGAAATCGATTAAGATATTTTTAGATAGAGAAAGCGTTAATGTAGAAACAACACAACAATAGATTTTAATATAAGTCCATATAGTAGTGATTTGTTACAAATCTCTTCCCTATAAGAGCATTCATCTAATCCCATGATTTTGTGGATCTCTTTACATTCCTCCTCTTATTTGTTTCCAATTGATCTCACTAAGCAATTGCCTAATCAATTAATATAATCACTTCCAACTTTATCTTCTTATCCTCTTAATAGTGATGGAAATCAAATATTGGTCTCATCTTCTTTTCCTACTTTAGATATTTCTTCATATTTCTTACCTTGGAAAGAAATAATATTAATCTAATTCTCTATAAATTTGTATGTAGGGTATATCGCCGTATATATTCTATTTTACCACTATCTTGGCCTTTATACACCCTTCAAGGATCTCTTGCATTCCTAATTAGTCTCTTTGATTTAAATAGACTACATCAATTCTAGACGTCAAACCAACATCTTTCTTACTCCACTTATCATTCCAATTTCTTATCACTTCAATTAGAGATATTCGATTATTCTTGTCCTTTCTTTCATTGTTGGAAATTTATGGTACTTGTCCCCTTTGTACATTACAATCAATTCAAAAGCATTCTTTATATCTTTGTGCATTACAATCATCTTCTCAATGTCTCCTTGTAACTCTTATAAAATAAAGAAGAGGTCTTGTTTTGAGGTATAGAAGCACCCTTAGAAGATGATAAATTGAAAGCCTAAAATAAATTAACTAATAAAAATCTGCACAACCCTTCCTTATATATTTAGAAATTAAAGAAGTAATCCAGTTGTGTTTAACTCAATCTTGGCTTTTATCAAGTTGGAATCTTGATGTCATCTTTTCCTACTTTTTCTTCTCTCTTAAGCTTTTAAAAGGACTAAATCTAAACTGAATATGGGATATACTTTACGACAAGCCCAAAATTCTTACAGAATTTTAGCTAAATAAAGAAAAAAGGTTAAATTATCAAGGAAAACATTAAAAAGGAATTCAAGAATGATTAGAAGCAAAAGGAGTTTAAAAAATAGTGGGAAGGAATTCTCTCAAATCAGATTGGTCTTTCATAAAATATTTGTTGCCTTATAACAGTTTTTAATTAGTAAGAAACAAAAAGGATTAGTTCTTTAGAAAGATAAATTGACTAGGATGCACTATTATACTAAAACATCTAGACAATAGCTCGTCCTAATATTATCTTTATATTTATGATTCAATTATTTCAAAAGATTTTATAGCATGGACATAAAATATTTCTGATTCAATGAATTGCACTCTCTTGAGCTTTAACCGCCTATTCTCCAAAAGGTTAACCAATATCTCTTCGATAACTTCTAAGAACGCATTAAGTTATATGAAATTTATAAAAAAAAATTTAACACCAAATATATGTAACGTTTAGTATTAATTCCTTAGCGAATTTTCAAATTGATGCATGTAAATTCAAATTTAATTTAATTGCTAGTGTTATTGGTTAATATTATATACAACAAAGATATTTCTCAAGTACATAGCTCTTCCTTAAATAACTAATATTAATCCATAACAAAATAACTATTAGTGTTCTTTTTATTTAGAAATCAAATTATTTAGTTACTCATCTTCGTTGAATTAATGAACAAAGACAAAAAATTATAGAAATAATAAATCAGGTTTTCTAACGGAATCATGAATCTTTCATTCTCTCCACTCAATCCGTAAAATCTAACACTAGTGCCAAAATTACTTAAGTATAATCAAAATAAACAATCACAAATATGTCTATATATGCATGCAATAAATGATTACAGTATTAAGTGCACTAATATGATCATATAGCATAACCAACTAAAATTAAAAAGAGGAAAGAGAATTTAATTCCAATAAAAAACACAAACAAAATAAAAAGGAAAGGAAAGGATAGAAGTCATCTGACTTGGACAGAGAAACATAGTTATCGTGGGTGGACCCTGTTCCCTGCCCGCATGACTTAATCATCTGAATAAAATTGCACTTTCATCGTCATCGTGACGTTCCCAAAGAGAACACGTGGCTTCGGTCTCTTGCTTTCCTTGGGGCGTGGAGAAATCAATTAGAGTGGGCCCAGCAATCTTCAGGCCAATGTGCCCACTCCACGTGGTTCTTTGATGTGCCTGTGATAGTGATTTTGGGAATTGTAGGGTTTGTGTGCTGTGGTCCCCACCACCATAATTCTGGAGAGTGTGTGTCCGTTGATGGTGGTAGATATGGTGTCTGCCATATCTTGTGGTGTGATCGATGATCAGGGATTGCATCATTCTTTTAGACGGCCCCACTTCACTTCATCCCTTCCCTCCCTCAATGTTAGTTTTTGTTTGTGATCAGCTCCACATGTAAAGCACACACAAGGCTAAGGCATCACTGAAGGAAAAACTCACTCGATCAAAATTGGGTGTTAAGTAAAAGACGAGCGTCACTTCCCATCATAGATGTTTTCTTTTTCTTTTTGCACATTCATCATATATTCTTTTGCTTTTTCATACCCAAGGCCAAGGATACAATCTTCAGCCTAAGCGCCAAACAACTACCCTATACAGGACCTAAAAAGCTGAGCTGCACCCAAGTTTTTGGTTTTGCAGATATGTACATCTGACGACTTCCCTTTGCTGAACGCCCAATCCTTGCCTGCTTTGAATAGTACAGCCTCGTAAATGCATTGGGTGGCCAAGCTAACACTTGTTCTTTTCTAAACTGTTTGAAAATCTGAATGCCTTTCACTTAATTTAAGATTACTGGCACATTTATATCTTATGCTCAAGACATGAATTTAAGTTTTACTCACATAAGATGTAACTAAAAACTATAGGTTCAATTTTCAAAGTTCAACCTAAGTTTGACGTACATGCTTTCAAATATATCAGTTGATACTATATATGAAATCACTAGTCGAATAATCAAATGATATTTTCTAAGGTCTACGGATGCAACGTAATTAATTATAAGGTCCCCTGAGATCTTAATAGAACATGACGTTATTGTATAAAATAATTATCGCTAGTTATAATTAGAGTAAATATATCAATGAATAAAAAGAATCGAATATTCACTTACCCAGTTCTCAGTTATTTTTTTGTTACTTCCATGATAAGATATGTTCTCACATAATTTAAATTTTTTAAAAAAATTTATCAATTTATTAAAACCTAAGATATCAAACTAATTAAATATAATCGAATGTGAAACAAACTATAAGATAATTAAATTTCTAAAATAAATGTAAGAATTAAAAACATATAAGAAATAACGAAATCTATTTTATATTAACTTATGAGGGTTATTGTATATTAGATTGATTTCAAGTCTACAAGCCTATAAAGACAATTAATCAAAGACACTCAACACCCAAGTCATTTGATTAGAACTCTATATGTTGATGTTGATTGATGTTGTTCTCTTCGAATCACTAAGGCTCAAACGTAAGCCTAAAGCTCACGTGCTTGAAGAAAGAAGATATTATGCTAAATAAATCAAGTTCTATCCATACACTAATTAAGGATGTTTCATTTATGTTTTAATTTTTTTTCAAGACCTATATTAGAAATGAAACCCTTAATATGTAGCCTTGATGGAGCATAATTATTTACAAGGTAGCCTTTCCAAGCTAACTAAAGGTTCCTTTAGATAATACAAAATTTGTAACGTAAGTTTTTCATATATGGGCTAATAATCAAACAATAATCCATCTAGAAGATTGATATAAACATCTTGCTAGGTCTGTGTCGAACAAGTTGGGAATTAGACAAGCATCGTTCCCTAAACTATTCTTTTAATATTCTCTATAGGTTCTAATTGTTGCTCATAATGCATAGACATTTCTACTACCTATAAGGACATGAATCATTATTTAATGATTACTATTGATGTAATTCAATCTTGACCATCCATCCCTCTATACAAGGCATAAGATGTGGAAGATAGCTCACTTCAAGTTGAGCTTGTTTTTGTGAGAAAGTTCCATTAAAATGCTTTAACAAGTTTGTCACAATATCTTAAGGTAAGACCATATCCCTTTCTTGTTCTCTTTTCAATATGGAGAGTAACATGGATGTTAATTAGGACTAGTTGAAGGAGTAAAGTTAGGTCAAGTAAATATATCAATGTAGGATCAACTTATTCCAACCTTAGAAATAACAATCTTGTATCCTTTAGGCCTATCAACACCATACCACCTTCTCTTGTAACAACTTGGCCTCCTTTTAAAGTACCACACAAGCCTAGCTTAGCCAAATTAGAGAAGAGGCTTCATCTTCAAAATTCTTTATTAGACTTCGTAACTAGGTACTATTATCATAATTTTGAAGTGTGAATCAATAAGCTATGAAAGGTTGAGTTCAAGAAGATGAGTGAAAAGTTCTATATCACTGAGGAGATCTCACCTAAATATCTAAAGGATGATGAGTGTAATTTCTATCTTACACCTAACAAGATGTGAAATTAATATGATTATTTCAAGTGTGGGTTTCGCTTCCCCATCCACCCTGTAATCTTTTAGATCCTTGACGTTGTAAGTGCAGGTCCTAACTAACTACGTTTGCATGTGGGTCTCAATTGTTAACAATTCTTAAAGGTTGCACGACTAGAAGAAGAAATTTATCTTTCTATCGGACAAGATAAGCTTTTGGAGTTGTAAAGTCATTTGGAGGCTTTTAACTAATATATTCTTTTGATTGGGACATAATCCTTATTAATCCAACCTAATCTTCTACTTCAAGAAATTCTCTTTTGTAAACACAACCTTGATCTAGATAAAGGAATCTTGTGGAGAAGAGCATTCCTATAGGTCCTCTCTTTGTTCTTTATTTCACTTAGATTTTTAAATAGCATATTGACAATTACGTTGTTTTTGTGATAGTCATAAATATAAATAAGATGACTGTAAAGACAAAGTCAACCCAGGAGAAAGGTCGTCTACTTCATCTTTTAAAAAGAAGAAGAAACAAAATGTGACTTAGGGTGATGAGGTCACTGTGATCGATCTAACTCTTCTTGTTGCTTCCACCATTGTCTCTTAACATTTTTAAGTGAAGAATGATGTGGCTCCCCCTATCCTCTTTATGAAAACTTGGTAGGATGAGTATTTATTCGACAGTTTCCACTTGAAGAAGATTGGCATTGTATTTAATAAGAATAGGAGTAGGTTTGAGATAGTTGGCAGATGGTAACACTAAATAATAAGTAGAGGTTAGATGACATAAATATTTACTTTGTTTATATGTTCGCTAGGTAATTCTTGTTATGGTAGGTTTACTTAGCTTATAACAATCTCATCAATGCAACATTTGTAGGGTTTGATCCATATATTAAGGTTTAATAGAAGAGGTACATAAACTTTTCCTTTATATATTTAGAAATTATTGATGCTTCTATTAAGCTTGAACTAATGATGAGTTTTCCAGTACTGGTGATGATGTTAAATTCATTGGTCTTATAAGTACGGATTCTCCTAAGCCTAAAGATGACAACTTTTATGCTTCTAGAGGAAACCTTCTCTTTCCAGGCCTTTGCTTATTTTCTCTCTGTGTGTTTCTCCCCCTATATGAAAGGGTCTAAAAATGTATGAATGATTTGAGCTTGCTTAGCCTATTCTGTTTTTTCTATCTCAATGTGTTTAGTTATGCTTTTATTTTCTAATATATAATTTCTAAATAGATTTAACTAACCTTATTAGTGTATGTAGTTTAGCTCTTTTGCTTTAATCAAATTCAAGTGAACTTGATAGGTCTATAGAGTTTAGCTCTTTACCTTGACAAATTTCGAAGGATAAATTTTAATGAACTTGATAAGTCTACAAAGTTTAACTCTCTAGCCTTTTTTAAATTAAAAAAAATTAAAGAACTTGACAAGCTTGTTGAGTCAAGCTCTCAAGTCTATCAAATTTTAAAATATTTTATTAAACTTGTTAACACTTTAGAGTTTAATTTTCTATCCTTGTTAAATGTCAAAACATTTTATTAAAATTGAGAGGCCATAGAGTCTAGTTCTCTAACATATCAAATTCCAAAACATTTCAATAAACTTGACATACATGTGGAGTCTAACTCTTTAGACATTAAACTTTAATGCACTCAATTAAAAGTTTGATGTTTTTCAATCTACTATTTCTTTATGTTGGGCTTTTGGAATTCATGAAAAACTCTTTTGAACTTTAGAATCTTAAGCCTACAAGTTTTATTTTTAGGCTAGAGAGTTAACAAAATTCCTTATAAACATACGACTTTTAGGCTTGTAGATTTTTTAAAATATTTTGGAGCCAGATAGTGATCTTGTCGTTAGAGCATTAAAATTTATAAGCCCTCAAATATCACAAATGCCTAGGTCACGACTGTAGTATGAGAGGTGTCGATCTCACAAGGAGGGGGAGGGAGAGGGACTAATCTAATTCTATATTATCTAAGGCTAAGAAGATTGAATTAACATAAATAAAGTTTCACAAGAAAAGTAAATCCCAGAAATTGATTGGCAAGAGTTGTAATCCAGAAAATAACACAAAAGAAATGAAATTTGAGCAATGCAGAAATATGATGAAAATCAATTAAGAGAAATTAACCAAGTTATGAGAAAGGAGATTTTACCTATCATTAATGCTAACTTAGTTGATTATGTGTTAATGGGCGTTGGTTCTAGATGATCCTATGGTTGATTACTCTCTCTCGAGTTATAACCATTAACCCCTAATTTGTAAACTCTAATTGGATTATGAATTTGTAATCTCTAAATTAACAAAAGACTCACATTCCTAATTATATCTAAAGCACTCTAATAAACTATGGAGTCTTACATGAGATCTCTCTCCGTACAATTACTGATTTGATTCTTTATGGGTTCTATTGAATCGGTTAATTCTCATTAATCCGATCCAATCATTTTTTATTCGATTCACCCTATCAGTTTATTACTGAATTATGCAAGAAATGCAATTAATCAAAATACCCAATTCAATAACACAAAATCAACACGTATAATATTAAATCAAAATAAAATCCCTAAGGAGAGTTTAGCATATCATCAATATTCCAAATCATATCATCATACTTTTTATCTCAATTCTATACATAAATAAAATGGAAACAAAAAGGAAATACAACTTGAAATCGACGATGGAAGGCAGTGATGTTAGAAAACTTCCTGATTCGGTAAGCACATCGAGTCAACTTCGTCTTCCTTTTCCTCGTCTTCCTCTTCCTTGTTCTTCTTTCTCTCTCTCGGTATTCTCCCTTTGTGGTTTCAACAGTGGCTCCAAAAATGCTCCCTTTTCTCTTCTCTTGTTATTATTTAAATAGTTTTTTATGTTTTAGGTAACCTTATGATTTTTCTAGGATTTAAAAGGTCTAAAAAATCCCTCGAAATGTAAACTTTGTAAGCGTTTATGCATTTACCATATGCAAGCCACGATTGTGGCCTTATAGGCTATGATCGTGGCTAACATCTGAGCCTTCTATCAAGATCATGACCTTGTAGGTCGTTATTTCAACCTGAATGTCTTCCAAAACTCCTCCATTCTTCGATATTAACCTTGACATACTAGCAAACACATCAAGTTATTTTAAAAATATAATATTTAAGTTTAAAAGCTTGTACTAACCTATAAAACAAAAATAATTAACAAACTAACACAATTATATCCTAAACATATACTACGTGATCGAATTAACAACTAAACATATATCAAACTATGCCCTAAAACACGAAACAATTTACACTTATCAGAGAGTTAGGAAAATTTTTCGAAGGCTTAGGACCTTTTAACAGGCAAATTTTTGTTTTGTTATGAAGTTGAAGAGACTTTTCCTAGACTTAATGTTTTTAACATATATGTTTTTGGTTTATGCTGGAGAGTTTAAGAGACTTCTCTTAAACTTGAGGGCTTTCTAACCTGCATGTTTTTGTTTCAAACTAAAATCTTGTTGGTCCTCAAATAACACACAAAGAGGATATCAATTGTGTGTGTACTTTTTTTTTTTTTCCTATTTGTAAATTAATAACTTAATCACCTATTGTAAATGATTACATAATATTGATATATGATAATCACAAAGTAGTAATAGTAATAATAATTAAAAGAGAGAAAAAAGTTAATATAAATAATCACTAGTCTTCTATATCTTAGGTACTACAGGGTAAAAGACCTTTTGAGTAATTATTAGTCTATAATTGAATATCTTAAGGCCCACACTTAAAGTTTTTTTTTTCTTTTGATCTTCTAGTAGATTTCAATTCTAATTTTTTTATACGAAATGTCTAATCTACTTCATTTTTTTTTTCCAACAATAGCTACTTGATTGATTTGCATTAATATTGACTCTATTGCTCCTTAAGATATAATTGTTAGATCTTATTTTTAATTAGTAATCAACCTTATAATTTGTTGCTAAATTATTGAGTTAATGCTTATATTTATGTTATCTTTCGTTTTCTTGAACTTTTATAACTTGTTTTCTTTCAACTCATAAGTATTATTGAGTGAATTCACTACAAGTTGTGATTTTGATTTGATAGTTATGGACTCAACTTAAAGTTCATTGGCCAACTTTAGCCCAAATGACAATGCTTTACATTAATAGGACGAAAAAATTACTTGGTACTTACATGGAATATATCAAGAAAAAATAATTAATATTAGTACTAAGTTTAAAATATAGATAAGGTATAAAAATTAATCAATCCTACCACTTAGTCCAGTATGATAGAAAAACTTCATAAAGGTATAAAAATTAATCAATCCTAGTAGCACTTAGTCTAGTATGGTAGAAAAAATTTATCAATATTAACAGTAGAATATATTAGCTAATGTGACTAGAAAAATAATCAATAATTATTGATTAACAATAAAAATTAATTTCTCAACATTTTATATTTTAAAAAATTTAATTATGATAAAATGTAAGAAACTAGTTATCTTGCTTATTAGAATTATTGTATGATAAATAACATATTTAATTTAGAGTGGTAAAAACAAATATATAATAATAATTATAAAGTTTATTAATAAAATCTATATAGTAAAAATAAAGCAAAGTAATAATTATTTATTTATATAAAATAAATTATAGATAAAATAATAAACATAGCATTTTATTTGTTAATATCATTACATATTAATTTTTTGAAAACTTAATTTATTGTCATATAAATATGATAAAGTACTATATTATTAGTTACTAAAAAATTAAATAATACTTTTTTTTGTATAAGTAATAATATGTAAGTATAAAAATAAAATAAATAATAAGAAGTTCTATAATTTTATTTAATAATAACAGAAATCAATAAAAAATTAATTGTATCCAGAAATAGAAACTACAAATAAAATAAGAAATGATCATCTTATTTATTTATTTTATATAATAAAAAGTTAATGAAAAAATTAATTATTAAAATAATATATTCCTAATATTTAATAGATTCTAAATTTTTGTAAACTAAATTGATATTACATATTAAATGTTATATATTTTAAATATAAGTAATACTCTGGAAAAATAATGAAGTAACAAATGAATCTATTTGACGTAAATCATTTATATAGTTTATTAATTCTCAATCACCCTACATGACCTTAGTTGTGTACTTTATTAGTATTTATAATAAAGAAAGTTAAGCGAATTTCATTTAAATATGAAAACTTTTCACAAAATTGGAAAGTTTTTAAAGAAATTGGTAAATTAAATCACACGAGATTGACGTTTTTCTCTTAAAATTTTCGTGGGTTAAATTTGGTACACAATCCCAAATTTAGCGGTTAGAATCTTGGAAGGAAATGTGGAAGTGATAGGGGAAAACATATTGTGAGGTGTGAAAAGAAAAGGGTAAGTTTGAGCCCTCGAGGGCCTTTCTCATTTGCAATTACTATTCTATTACTAATGCACGGAGTTGACAATTGTAGAACGCGACAAAGGCCATGACATGAGCAATGACACGAAAGCGCAAAAGCATGTTTCAGTCTGTCACTCGTGACTAAAATCTAATAATGAAACCAGGCCCAGGCCGATGCAGGTCTGATGTCATTAAATAGTTGAAGAAGTTTTGTTTTACGGCTTCAAGATTATTTGTAATAGCAGAGGCTTCTATTTTCAGTTCTTACTGCATCCCTTTAGAGGTTGACGGATGCACATATAAGTACACAGTTTATGGTGTCGGTAGTTACTTAAACCAAAGCACAAAGACAAGGCAACTCCATACAGGTATAGCAATAACTTAAGGTGGAAGCATGGACATATTCTGATTGATTATCGAACTTTGGTTAAACTAAGTCGACAGGGTTCCGTCGCTGCCTCTCACTTTTATATTATCTTGCTTTTGGTTTTGGCGGGCACCTTAGTCACTTTAAGATCGCTGACTGACTAAAGGGTTCGGTGACGTAGTCTGAAATGACTGTCCTAAGTATTTGGTGGGTCCCCCGTGACGGGTTGATCTGAATCTTTGTCGGCTCATGAGTGCAAGGAATTATTCCAAAACCATAACAAATGTGTTCATAAATAAAACATCTTTTCAGTTTGACCTTTTTTTTTATTATTATTGAAATTAACTCAAAATTATTATAAGCCTACTGAACAATTCCTACGTTGTAATTTGTATTAAAATCTTTAAAAACATTTAATATTTCAAACAAACATCTTTGTATTTTCATTTGATTTGTCCACTAAAGAAGGTTCCACACGATTTCTTTACTTTGATTTGTTGGTAATTTCCACGGACCAGCCAACTATCAAGGCATTAGATTGCTTGTGACGGGATACAAATTGTAGTCGTCACTTCAAGTGTATAAAGGTTCATTGACGCGTAGGCTCATTAAATGCTTTGTCAGTCCATCTTCTTTTCTCTAACATCTTCCATTTGCTTTTTCCTTCTATTCATCGGCTCTCTTTCCAGAAACACTCCTGGAGTTGGAGGTGTCTAATTAATCAAAAAGACGTATTTCTTTCCACAAAACTTCTTTTTCTTTTTCTCATTCTAACTCCAAAAAAAAAAAAAAAAAGACTTTTAACAAGCAATACAACATAAAAGCACCCGAAGAATCATATGCCAGCACAGTTACAATGCCGACGAGACTCCTTTACTTATTGGACAGAGTCGGAGGTTATGTATGTAATGTCTAATCTTTCACTTTGAGTTTCTTTTGCATCAGTCTTCGTCATAAGTTGAGTTTCATTCTTTCGTAATTTCTTCTCGGACAACATAGTGTTGTCTTGTCCCATCTATCCTTTCCAAATTACACATTTAAGGTAATTTCAGGGAGTTATTTGGTAAGATATAAAATAACACGACACTAACATTCAAATACTTTGTTTTAAAACAACAATAACACAACAATCCTATCCTATGAGAATTTAATTGATTATGGGATTTGGAGAGTTCTAACTACATAATCTTACTCCTAATTAATAAAGAGGTTATTTCTAATAGACCTATTATAAACTTTGTCTTAAAAACCTAATTAAAATTTATATTATGTTCAAAAATTTACATTTCTCTTAATTTTTCCCATATAATTAAGAGAGAATAGAAGTAAGATTATATCTTTTGGCAAAAGAAAAGGGTAATAAATTAATTAATAATGAGAATTATAGAAATACATCTCAAGTCAATTATGATACCCTAAAGTAGCCTAACAAAATCTACCTACTACTAATCAATAGCAATAGTTTAACCAAATTAATGTAACAAAAATGTAAGTTTTTAATAACTTGAGAACGATTGTACTAAAATATCACACTAAGTAAATTCTCAAGAAAGATTGGAGGGTATGAACCACCTGCTTAAACTCCAACATCCTTAGATAGAATTTAGTATAGATATATAATTTAATATCATAATATATCGCAACAACTATACCCACACAGCAGCTACTAAATATACAAATAGACAAAATAAAGAACACCAGAATTTTAAAAGGACAATATTGGGATGATTACAACTATGGAATAGCACATCCTTTTACAGTCCCAAAATCTCCCTTTTAGTTTGTAATTATTCCATATGGGACACCACCTCTTATGGTCATAAAGCCACCCATTGATTTTTTATTTTTCCTATGTCGAATGAGCCATATTTCAACAACTCTCCACTTTGGCAGATTTCCACATTTTCATTCTTCTCTAAAACCATTATTAGTAGTGTCTTCAAATGCATCTCATGGTGTCACAAGTTTCAATTCTAAATAGTTTTGAAACTTGATTGTTATTATAACCTTTGCCATCATATCAATAGGATTTTTGTAGGTCTGAATCTTCTGAAGTATTACTCCATATTCTTCTAGAATCTCTCGTATAAAGTGATATTGGACACCAATATGCTTTGTCCTTGCATGATAAACTTAGTGCTTTACTAAATGGATAGCACTTTAACTATCACAAAACAATGTAACATTCTTTTGAGCAATTCTCAGTTCACTAAGCAACCCATTAAGCCAAATTGCCTCTTTAACAGCCTCTATAACTTCCATATACTTTACTTCCATTGTAGACAGAGCAACCATTGACAGTAAAATTGACTTCTACTTAACTGGTGCCTTTGAAATAGTAAATACATAACTAGTAATAGTCAAAATCACGATATATGACTATACATTGTCCACATTCTACTTGTCTTGCTGAAATACTCGTCTAACATCTACGATGTTTAAGAAGTATCATAGAATCCATTTCACAGCTTGCCAATAAATCTCTTTAGGATTATGCATATAACTGCTCACAACCCTAACTTTTTGTGAAATTTCAGGTCTTGTATACACTATAGTATACATCAAGCTACTTACTGCACTTGTATATGACACTTTTGCCATATATTCCATGTTTGTTTTGCTTGGTGGAAAATTTTCTAACTTGAAGTGAGGAGCAAGTAGGGATAACATTTGGGCCTAGGTCCAGCCTGATTTGAGATCAATGAACCATGTCTAAATTGATCGACTCTTGGGCTACCTAGGCTTTAAGCTAAGATCAAGCTCTGAATACCTGAGCCTCAGGTCGAGCTTAAGCTTTAGCTGTGTGGGCCAGGTTGACCCAACCCAAGGCCTAATAACTATATGGAAAATGGCGTTGTTTTGTAGAAAATGTTTTTGTTTTTTTGTTTTTAATTTAAACCATTGGGCTAGGCTAGGCCAAGCCGAACTTGAGCTCAGACTCAAGTATGTTGACTTAAGCCTAGGCTGCATTAGAAGTTGTTAGGTCAGCCTGGTCCTTGGCTCAACCTAGCCCATTGCCATCCTTAAACAAGCCGAGCATTAACATGTCTTGATTTATCATTCATTCCAAAACATTTCAATACCTTTGAAAATATTCTTTCAGAGTTAAAATAAAGTTTCCCTAACTTCATATCTCTACTTGTTTCCATTCCAAAAATCTTCTTGGCTTCACCCAAATCCTTCATTTTAAGCTCCTAGTTCAACTGTAATAGTCGGTTTTCAAACCTACTAAGGGATTAAAGTGTTAGATTACTTAGTCACATGAATTACATCATATTAGAATGGATTTGATGCATTTAGGATATGATTTTTATGACTTCATTCACATGCTTAATATGAGCATACACACATGAAATTTGATATAGAAAAATGCTCTCAATTGACATGTTCTAGGTTATGAAAGTTTCTAAATAATTGTGACATGATTGTACATTTCTAATGTCTTGTATCTTAGTTTACCAATAAAAAGAATTGATGGATTACAATTAGTAATTTGGAGTTTATTATTGCAATTGGAAGATTGATGGATTAAAATGTAAATTTAGACTAGGAAAAATTTCAAGTAGCAAGATAAGTTGACATGTGGAAATTTATGATGACTAAGCCTATAAATTGAGTAGCATATGGCAGTACAATTAAGTGACAAATGGCCTAGGAACTAAGTGACATATGACAGCCTAAAGAGAGGATATGTAATTGTCCTAGACACTTGACAAGTGTCCTTAAACTTATCCTCCACTCACACCACATGACACATACATGGCAGAGTCTCTTCACTTGTTGTTTTCTGCTGAAGCTCTCTCCCTCTTCTTCCTCTCATTGTTGAAACTTACTTCTCCCTCACATCTCTACGTTTTGGCCTAAATTCTGTTCAATTGCCACACTAAAATCCAAGCAAAAAATCCTTCATAAAGATAGTTATAGAAGAAGAACATTGTTGTTATCTTTTTGTCTTTATTGAAACCATCCTACTCACATCTTGTTTTTGAGATGATCTTGCATGCATGTGAGGCAAAGCAGATTTGATATATTAACGTGGAATTTAAGCTAAACAATTAAGTGAAATACTAAACTATTGTGGTGTTTGTTAGAAGAATTTTATGATTATTGATTAGGGATAGATTGAATGTAGTGTTGATGTTAAAGTTTTGTTGGAAAATGATGGATGAATTGGTTACTTTTCTGTTTTGTTTTTGGATACATGAAAATAGTAGTTTATAGGCTATTATATGGATGATCTAATTTGAGATTTGAAGTATAACTGATGACGAATTCATGCTAAAGATAAGTCTTATTGAAGTGTTTTCAAATCTAGAAAAGTTAGGACTACATGTAAGATGGTATAAAGTGAATAGTAATGAAACAAATGATTAGATTTTTGTGAGACTTAATGTAACCAATATAGAAGCTAGACTACAATGAAATGAAGTAGTTTTATAGGGCATGAATTTGGGAAAAAATTTAAGTAGTAGTGATGTCTCTAAGCATGTGAAATTCATGGAGGATTGAGGAAGAAAGACTGTGCACAAATAATTTCTGCTTTGTATACATGTTGAACTAGCAGAGAAAAAGTCACTCTAAATTGGTGTATTTGGTCTTGATTAAGGCTTGGAATGAGCCTAGCTAGTTGCTTGATTAATTGGTTAGAGCATGATAAGTTTAGGTTAATTGATGTTATAACATAAAGAATGTACTATTTTAGTATCAATGTAACCAAATCTGGAAATTATGATGTGATGAATCTTATGGATGCAGATATGATCTTAAGGATATGAGTAATGTGTATTAGGAATGAATGAAAAATCATTAAAGAACATAAGGTAATTGTGAATGAGAATTGGGTAATTGTATGAACATATATATATTACTAAAAAAGTTTGGTGAATGTATGATTAATGAATTGGGAGTAAATCAAGCTTACTTAAGGCATAAACCTGATTGTAAACTAGATATATATAAGCTATAATGTTTGAACGGTCAACATATTTGTATAAGAATACATACCCAAAAAGTCAATTGAGCATGCAACGTGACACATATACATATACATATGCATGATTGTATATTCATATGATTAAACAAATCAGTAATTTGTGAACTATGTGTGTAATGTATGACAATAGATGCACAAGGTGATCATCAACATCTAGACATTGCCAGAACATCGAGGTAATATCTTTTTTGGAGCATATTGTGAGTTAACTTAGATGTGTAAACTCATTTATATGTGCTTCTATATGAATTGTATGATAATATGGAATGTGTGTACAACTGATTGATAAATGTCGAACTTAGATTCGAGGAGTTAAATATATGTGGCATGAGTATATAGAAATGAAAGGAAACGAAAACATAACATGTGAAATGATGCATCTCATCACATTGAAATGTATGATCAGATAAAGGAGTTGTGACTAGAGTGACCGATGTAGGAAAAGAGCTTTGAGCTCAAGATTATGAAATTGACCCTCAGGATTAAATAACATGGACTCGGTATCCACAATGGATATGGGCCAAGAATGATCTCAGTGTCCACAATAAATGTGGGATAGTAAATTGGGTTGATAGGAACTTGGTCACAACAAAATAAAAATAAAAATGGAAATACATGTGCACTTACATGTACAGTAAAACCTCTATAAATTAATATTGTTGGGATCATGATATTTATTAATTTATAAAGATATTAATTAATCGATAAATAAATATTTATTAATTTAAAGAGATTTTTGTAATTGATTGAAGTTAAATTTTGATTACACCAAAAAGCATTGTATTGTATCTTAGAAAAATTCATGTTTCATATTAATTGAATGAATCTAAAACATAAATTCATTGTACATAATATTAATAAAAATTAATAAATAATGTTCATTTTTCTTAATAATTAAGTATTATTCATTGTATTTTTATTAAAAATATTCAATGTACATATGTACGTATGATGGAGATAGAAAATACTTTATAAACAAGATAGAAAATTTCTTGAATCCACACCCAACAATGGCGCCTCATCTAAAAGATGTCACGAAATCAATAATGATAGATCAAATACGCAAAGAATTATGTGAGCACAAGAGAGATCATTCGACATGTACTCAAAAAGATTTGTAGTTGTGGCTTGAAGAAAAGTTTCATTTGAAAGTTAGTTAAGGTACAATCTCAAATACACTCAAATGATCGGCTGAGTATCTTTCGGCCAACCTAGAAAAAGGAAGGGATATCAAGTGGCACAAACTAGCAAATTTTCCAGATATGGAGAAGGTTGTTTATGAGTGGTTTCTCCAGTACCAAGATCGTGTGAATATGACCGGAGAACTAATTTTGGAGAAGGCAAGAGATATAATGAAACTTCTATACCTTCAATAAGATTTTGAGAACAAATTTTCTCAAGGTTGGCTTGAGAAATTTATGCTACGACACGGTATCAAGTCATTTCGTCGTTTTGGAGAGAGTGGTTCGGTTGATATACAAGACATGGAGAAGCAATTGGAGTCTATAAGGGAAAAAATAGATAAGTTCCCTA
>JANIJH010000008.1:65211105-65226673 GCA_024520975.1 Erythroxylum areolatum | reverse complement strand
TCTTTGGATTCAAAACCCTCAGGTTGTGTCATATACACATCCTCTTGCAAATTTCCATTGAGAAATGTTGTTTTGACATCCATTTGCCAAATTTTATAATCATGGTATCCTATTATATCCAATAAAATCTTTATGGATTTAAGCAATGCTACTGGAGAAAAAGTTTCATCAAAATCAACTCCTTGTTTTTGTCTGTAACCTTTTGCCACTAACCTTGCTTTGTACATATGTACATTTCTATCAATGTCAATTTTTCTCTTAAAAATCCATTTGCGCCCAATAGGTACTATACCTTCAGGTGCTTTCACCAAAGTCCATACTTGGTTAGTGTATATGGATTTCATTTCGGATTTCATGGCTTCTTGCCATTTTAAAGAATCAAAGTTTGACATTACTTCTTTAAAAGTAGTAGGCTCATCATCTATGAGTGATATGTTATCCTTTCCATACTCAATATGTAGATCCAATCTAGTGGAGTACGATGTATCCTAGTAGTTCGTTGCAAACTATGTGTTTCTTGAACTCTCGGTTGTACTTCATATTTATCAACTTGAGGTTCTTGTTCCATGTCGATGTGAATTTGTGGTTTTTGAACTTCTCTAAGTTTAAGCTCACTCCCACTACTTTCTTTGAGAATACATTCTCTTTCTAAGAATGTAGAATGTCTTGAGACAAACACCTTTTGCTCAATAGGATGATAGAATTGATAACTAAAATTTTCTTCCGAATACCCCACAAATTTGCATTTATCTAATTTAGCTTGAAGCTTATCAGAAATAGCACACTTCATCTAAGCATCACATTCCCAAATCTTTAAATGTGATAATCTAGGTCTTTTACCAGTCTATATCTTATATAGCGTCTTATTAACCGAATTACATGGAACTCTATTTAGAAGATAAATTGCAGTTTCAATTGCGTATCCCTAAAAGGATATAGAAAGGACTGCATGACTCATCATGCACCGTACCATATCTAATAGTGTACGATTTCTCCTCTTAGAAACTCCATTACATTGTGGAGTTACAAGAGGAGACCACTGTGAGAGAATCCCATTCCCTTTTAAGTAACCGAGAAACTCGTGATCTAAGTATTCACGACCTCGATCTAATCTAAGTGTCTTAATATTTTTTCCAGTGTGTTTCTCCTTGTTTCATCAAGTACACATAACCATATCTAGAATGGTCATCTGTGAACGTAATGAAATGTAAGTATCCACCTCTAGCATTTGTGGACATAGGTCCACATACATCTAGAACGTTGTCCATTTCCCTTAAATGGTAATTTAGTCATCTTTTCCTATAAACAATATTCACAAATTTCATATGATTCATAATCAAAAGGATACAAGTATCCTTCTTTATGCAATTTTGTGATTCTAGTTTAATTGATATGACCTAACCTACAATGCCATAAATAAGATGGAGTTTGGTTAATTTACTTTTCTTACTATTTATGTTAAGAATTGACCTTTCAAGATCTAACTCATCTAAACTATTTGTAAGTAATCCAGATCCATAATAAACATCATCTTTATAAAAAGAACAACTGTTATTCTTAATTATAAAGATAAATCCATTATAATCCAAATGAGAAATAGAAATGATGTTTCTTGTAATAATAGGAGCATAATAACAATTATCAAGTTCTCATATAAGGCCAGAAGGCAAAACTAAACTACAAGTTCCTATAGCTAATACAGTAACTCGTACTCCATTGCCAACTCGTAGGTCCACTTCACCTTTCTTCCATGATCTATTTCTTGTTAACATCTGCATGTTATTACACAAGTGAAAACCACAACTAGTATCTAATACCCAAGAATGTAGAACTGAAGTAGAAAGATTGATCTCAATCATAGACATACCTGAAGAATTAGCTTCCTTAAGATACATATCATTCAGGGTAGCAAGATGAGAGGGGTAGTTCCTCTTCCAATGTTTGCTGACCCCAGAATGAAAGTTGCTCTTCTTCTTGATACCTCCTTTGGCTTTTACTACATTAGTAGAAGCCTTATGTTTCCTGTTATTATTCTTCTTAAAGCCCTTTTTTTTTGCTTCTAGAAGAACTAACAACAAGTATGGAACTGGGTTCCTTCATAAGGCACCCTTTCACAGTCTTGAGCATGTTCAATAGTTCAGGCAATGTCATGTCCTTCTGATTCATGTTGAAGTTTATGATCTTAATGTAGCTTGAATCTCTCAAAACTTAAAATATAGAAGTTTTAGTTCTATTTATTACCTTTCCATATCATTTTGAATCATCTTAATCAAAAATTAAAATGAGAGAGTTATGACTAATTTAATAAGCATTAGTAAAATGGTCCATTATTGTCTAATTATCTTCACTTTATTTTAAACACCTCCATTTGCATCGTAAGTCAAAATTTAAGTATAACGATAACATTTAAGCATAAAATAAGTATAAATGACTAACTATTAAGATAACAAAAGTTATCCTGTTTATTTATAAAATAAGTGTAAATGACTAACTATGAAGAGGACAAAAGATATCATATTTAAATCCTATAAAATTCCCTCACACTTAATTTTATTCGTCCTTGAGTAAACATATTGTCTAGGTTAAACAACAATCAAAAGGTATCCTCCAATTAATTCCTTATAGTGTAAAAAAAAATATAAACCACAAGATATAAATCCACTTAAGACTTAAGTACAAATTTTATAATCGAGATTCACAAGAAAATATGAACAAAAATTAACACAATAATTTTAGTCAAAAGCAAACGCTAAAATTTGGTATATTTCTCTCAAAATTCACTCTAATCACTTAATTATTTCATAAAATGTTTTGCTCAATTTTTTGTTATGCAAATGCATAACAAAATTTTGGTTCATATCATTCATATAAGAAGTCAAATTATTTTAGTTGAATTCTTCTCATTTATTCGGTACCATTTTAGAACTCATTAAGTTCATTTCATATAATTTTGGTAATTCTTTTCAACACGTCAAACTCATTTAAGAATTCAAATTATTTAGCTAGATACATTTCATTTAAACAATTCATTTAAAAAATGCTCTTCCATTCCACCCAAGTGAAATTTGATTCTACATTATGGTCATTTCATTTAGGTTAACTTAAAATTTAAAATTTGAAATTAAGTCATATAACATCAAGAGACAATCATTTTTTTCGTTAGATGTAACTGTACATCCTTTCTATGGCGTTTCCTTATGAGTACACTCAATGTGCAATGGAGTTGCACCTCTTTTGTGTCTGGTACTCTATTCCAATCTTATTTTTGCCCCAAAATAATATCATTTTATGTATATTTACATATAAAACGACATCATTTTGTGGGTGAAAATAGTTTGGAAGAGACTATACGCCACAGAAGATCTGATGCCCTACTCAAGTTCATTTTCAGCTATAGTATATATAATATTTAGTAGGCAAGGAACAACAAGATCTTTAAACAAGAACAATGGGCCTATCCTTGTACGGAGCATAATCAATTGGATAAGAGAAGCTTCCCTAGCAAAAAGCTTCAAATCATGACTTAGCTCTCTTATTCTCCAAAACTAGAGTATTTAAACATGCTTCCTTACGAGACATTGTGATTCACAAGACAAATTTCACTCCAATGTTACCGATCTCCAACAGGAAAGCTTCCTCTAGACCTGAGCTCAGAAGAGTTGCCACTCAGTCTAGCTCTGAGTGCTATATTGCTTGTAATGCGAATTGGATTTCATATCGTTCCAATCTGGATTTCATATCGTTCCAATTCGCATTACAAGTATTGAACTTGTCCATACTTTTGCCTCAGGAATGTTCTTTCACATCGTTCCTGTTTCTCTGTTCTCCTGTACAAGTATTGAAATTGTCTATAACTTACCTAAAAAGGGGGGAAAAAAAATTAGGTCCGTACATGATAATCTGAATAAATGGTTAAATATTTCTTGCTCTTCCACACATCAAATAAATGACAACGCCATCGACGAGTATTCCGTAGTTTGAGCAAGCAAATTACGTCCCATCTAACCTAAGGGCATTGTAGTGTTGACCCGTGATTTTCCTCTTAACGACCTAGTAGTCATTGTACAAGGCGATCAGATTTGACTCGTAAGAACGTGAAGCTACCCCATTCTAACACCTTTAATTCTTTGAAGTCTCATCAAATCAGCAACCTCATTAACAGCGCTATAAGTAGGAAAAGATAACGTGCACAATCATCTTACACAAAATGGATTAACAGCTATCCCTTCAAATTAGTACAAATCTTCAGTGGCAGAGAACAACAAGCTGTTGAACTTTCATAACACATTAATTCAGCAATCTAATCATAAATGGCATCCTCCGTTCCTCTAAGTTGCTGCTTAGACTTCTTATCCAATCTTGTTTGCCCGTAAAGTGGCTTCATGGAAGGATCGGACCCAGCACTGCTTTTTGAATCACCATTAGATAATGCCCCTGACTTCTTTAAAAATTGGAGCTCGTCCATAGACTGTCTTTGAATTCTATGAGATAAAGTGCTGGACAGTTTCTGTTTGGCCTTGATTGACTCTGTGAGGTTCATATAGTTTGGTCTGCTACTACCACTTCCATCTGTTCTATCTGAGGCTAAGCCCGTGTTTCCAGAAACTGGTGTCGCAGAAGTGCAAATTGAGGAGGAAGGTGAGCTCTCATCGCACCGAAATTCAGAACTGGGGCTCGAAGATGAGCGAGTAACTTGTGCCATTGGAGGCTTTGCAGAAACCCTGGTGCTAACATTGTTCTTTCTAACTTTCACCAAGCTTTGTTCATTAGATCTAGAATGAGCACTCACAAGTGAGTCTTTGCAAGACATGGGAGGTGTTCTCTCTGAGAAGCCAGCGTTGGATTCTTCAATCAACCTGGTTTCCCACGGCTTGGCTGCCATCCATCGCTCTAACCAACTCCATCCCCAGCTATTCTTATCAAATTCCTGATTTTTAAGGGTCATTACCGAGCCACTGGATCTAGTATGTGAACTTGGGCTTGATCTCCATTGCTGAGATAACGAAAGAGATCGTAAACAGATTTGATTATGGTAAAAATGCCGTTTCAGAAGCCATGCTTAACTGTGAACTTCATACCTTCTGAGCGAGGGAGTATGCAATTGCCCTCTCTCTTCTAAAAGCACCTTCTTGTTTCAGTAGTAGCTTCGTCTTGACATCTTCTAATGTTCCCTTGCTATCGCACCATCCTTCCTAAAAGTTAACGAGACAGAAGATTGAACAAAAATGGAAGCATGGAACTTCAATACAACTGCTAAAAATTCAATCCCAAGTGTAATTGGTCAAAAATCCCTCTGGATACCTCAGCTTGTCTCAAGAGTTCTGCTTTGCTACGGCGTTCGTCCAGCATTTTCTGCACAGCCTGCCCCTCTACAGACATGCGTACACGACGTGCCCTTACTCGAGCTTGAACTCGAACAAGAGCTTGCATGCACCTGAGTGTTACCGCAGCCTGTTTCCTCACTTGTCGGCCTCGGACTAGAGCTTGTAGCCTTACGACTCCTTTCAAGGCCCTCAAAGCCCTTCTTGCCTACGTACAATTTCAAAAACAAAATATGCCAGCAAAAGATCAGATTTTGACTACTCAACACAGAAGTGTATGCGCCTACCAATATGAAAAGATATCTTCAAGAAACGTGCCTACTTTCTGGCCACAATATCTAGTATCTATTCTGACAAGTCGATTTCTCCTCACCGTATGTTTGAGAAAGAGGATGACTACATTTGTTCACAACCAGAAACCAGATCAAAACTACGAAAAACTCTAGAAACAAAGAGAAGCCCAGTTACCAAGAATCCACGAAAGGCAGTTTGAATGCGGATAGCCGCCCATTCTCGCCTAACGACTCTGAAATCCTTGGGAAGGGCTCGAACCACTGTGGCCATTGCAGCAGTAAAAGTGTCAGTCCTTGGCGAGGATCCTGAAACTTCCGAAGCCGCCCTGTGGTTCCCTTTAAAACTCTTCCATGAAGATCCCAAGTCCCCTGAGGAACTCCTCCAAAGCTTCCACTTCTTGCTCTTAAGTCCAGCCTGAAAACCAACAAGTGCATTGTTAAGATGTCCAGAGTGAAAGAAGTCTCATGGCATTCAGAAACAATGAACCAAAAGAATAGAACTTTTCGAAGAGTGTGGATGACTGCTTACATTGGCTTCCTTGTCTGACTTCTTGAGACCTATGAGGGATTTCACCCATTTTCCTGATGCACCCATGAAAGCTGAACAAGGAACGAATTCAACTCTATTATCCTTCAAATAAAAGGTTGCAGAGCTCAGAGACAAATCACCAAAGGGGCATCATTTTTAGATCCGTGGAGGAAAAACTGTAGTTCTGTTAGTGGATCGATGTTAATGAAGTGTGAAGAGAAAAGGAAAATTTTCTGAAACGGTGCGTTTAGTGGGTAAACGTGGAGGGTATTTGTGGGTGTGTGGTTTCGTGGACCAACGTGCCCAGTTCGTTCGATATTTGAAATTCAAACAAAGAACAGACAAAACGACTCGTCCCGCTCGTTTCGTATAGGGTTCGAGAGATATTGGATTGGACCCATCTCCTTTTTGGTGGGATTATTTTAAGATAACCTTGTCATGAAAAGGCACAATCCCTTTGGTAGTAAGTTGGGGAAAAAGGCAAGAGCATGCCGACAGCAAATCTTCCCTAGTCAGTGCAGTTGAAGATCTGGTGGCCTTGCAACTTGAACCAAAAATTTGAGAAATCGGGGCATATTTGGATTTTTCCCTCGGCCCAAACTGACACTTATTGATATTCTTCTGTAATGAAGCAAGTTTATTAATATTAATTACCATCCTAAAAGTGTATAAACTATAAAGAACACGTTAATGGCAATGAAGATTAGTTAATTTTCTTGCGTACGCTACGCTCACAAGTAAATTCCAATTATCATGCCAATCAGCATTTCTAACAAATACAGTTGCTAGGTAGTAGGTAGCTGTAGGTTAATTTGCAAGCAGAGCACCGAGACAATACAGGTCATAGCCAATGAATGAACCAGCACCAGCCTAAGTCACTGTAACTTAACAGCAGGGAGGCTGCTATCCTTTGTTAAAATAAATCCCATGTTTTATGTCTTTGCCATGCACAGACTTCAAGCTGGAGTGCTGATATTACTGACAAGTTGCTGTCTCCGTAGTTCTATGCTATTGCTATGCCATTCGATTATTTTTCTCCCTATCCAACTTCTTTCATCCGGATGATCAGCAGGATGTGGGGGCAACGACATTTAAAGCGGTTAGTATTTTATTTGTAACTCCCTCCAAATTACTATGTGGAGTTGGTATGTTTAAGCCAATACGACTTTGACACATGAGCACCCTAGAAATATGAGATTGACCTGCAGTGACCAAAATGAAATTCCTCACGTTACCTTGCACATGGTTTCACATACCAAGTGAAGTCATGTGTCCCTATTAATTGCCTTATATCTTTATCTTAGCAGACAATGTGGTGACATTATTTTCTACCTAAATATTTGGGGGCATTATCATCCGTGAAAGATAATTTCCTGAATTCAAGTCAGGAAGCCTCCCAAAGAAATGAAGATAAAGAGAGAAATTGAAAATTTTATCCTTGTTTCTGTTTGAAATTCATCTCATACAAATAGTCAGCTACATTCAATGTAGTTACAATATTTTGTAAAATGCAAAAATAGAAGAATAACAGAAAACAATAATTTATAACAAAATTAGGAAAGGAATAACAACTTGGAATCACAGAATGCTCTGGAAGGTGTCCTCACTTCACTGGATGAAATCTTCCTAGCCTTTGAGTCATTTAGTATTCCTTGTTGGACGTCTAGCCATCTCGGTTCTATTCTTTTTTGCGATATCAGATTTGTCTTTCTCAATGGGCCTTTGCAAGTCTGGAAGGTCATGTTTGATTCCCTCCCTATCATCCCCCTCCTAATCGAGATCCACCTTGTCCTCTAGGTGATAACTGTTGTGAAAATCGACCAGATTAAAGTAGGTTAGCATCTAAATAGGACTAAGGGAATAGTAATAAATATACAGATTTTACGTGAAAAACTTCCAAATTAAGGTTAAAACCATGGGCAAGGATAGAAGAATTTTACTGTTGAAAAAAACTGGAGAATTACAAGGAAAAACTAGACCTACAAAAATACACAAAATATTTTTGTCTCTCTCTCTTGCTTTTTCTTTTCTCTCTTACCTCACTCTCTCTTTTTTCTCTTCTGCTTGCATTCTCTTTGTTCATCTCCTGCCTATAGAACGATGTCCCTACTTTTTCAGGGTAAGAAGGGGTAGAGAAAATGTCTCGAGTCAATGTTCGAGTACCAGGCGCTACGGCGCTGAAGTAACCCATGCCATACTCCCAGGAAAAGCTCGCAAGGTGGTCCTTGCTGATTCACACGGGATTTCACGTGCCCCATGCTACTCGGGTCAAAGCATAAGCTAGTGATGCTTTCGGCTACTGGACTTTCGTCATCTAGGGTGCAGCACTCCATCGCTTCGCCTAGCAGCGCGACGTTTGTATTGTCTCCCATAACCCCGTTTTCACGGTTTAGGCATTGACCAACCATTATTTTGGCATATTAGGCATGTTAGGCACCAAAATTCGGTCCTAACTTGCCTACCAAGTTTGACAATCCTCCCACTTGAAGATTTGATTGAGATTCAATCAGATCTTCACACTATTCTTTTTACCTTGCCGCTTCATGTTGCTTACATCGCTGTCAGGCCACATAAGAATCGACACCACATAAACTTGTCACCATTGATTGTTTTTGTCATAAAATCTGTCAGATTATCTATTGTATGAATTTTCTGCATGTCCATCGGTCCTTTTTCCACTCTCTCGCGAACGAAGTGATATTGAACTCGGATGTGTTTTGTCTTTGAATGAAATGTTGGATTCTTTGCAAGATGCAAAGCACTCTGGCTGTCACAATATAGAGTAATATTCTCATGTTTATTCCTAGGTTCTTCCAACAACATCTTCAACTACACTGCTTCTTTACTAGCTTGTGTAGCTACTATATATTTTGCTTCTGTTGTTGACGAAGTCACAACTGACTGCAGTTTTGAAACCCAGCTCACAGCGCCTTTAGCTAGTGTAAACACATATCTTATAGTGGATTTACTTTTATCAAGATCACCTGCATAATTAGCATCAACATATCCTTTGATAGTAAAATCTGATCCTTCATAACATAATGCAACACCTGAGATTCCTTTGATATATTTGATAATTCTCTTAACAATATTCCAATGCTCTCGACCAGGATTTGCTATGTATTTACTAACTAGTTCCACTGCATGTGCAATGTCTGGTCTTATACAAATCATAGCAATCATTAAGCTTCCCACTGATGATGCATACGGTACTTCAGACATCTCCATCCTCTCTTCTTCTTTGCTAGGACTCATACTTGAGGATAACTTGAAATTAGCAGGAAAAGGGATATAAATTGACTTACAATCTTGCATATTGAATCATCGCAAGATCTTCTTCAAATAATTCTTCTAAGAAAGCCAAATCTTCCTATTATTTCTGTCTCGGTGAATTTGCATCCCTAAAATCTTGTTTACTGGTCCCAAGTCTTTCATTTCAAATTCTCTAGCTAGTTGTGCCTTCAATTCTTTGATACGATCATTATTGTGGCTTGTTACCAACATGTTGTCTACATACAATAGTAAGCCTATAAATTCTTCTTTCTTCAACCTCTTAAAATATATTCAAGGGTCTGCATTCAGTCTACTGCTTCCAATGCTCATGATGAAGGAATCAAATCTCTTATACCAACACCTAATGTCTGCTTTAAACCGTATAAAGATTTGTTCAACCTACAAACCAAGTTTTCTTTCGCTTTTTCTTCAAAACCTTCTGGTTGGAGTATATAAATTTCTTCTTCAAGATCTCCATGAAGAAATGCAGTTTTCACATCTAATTGCTCAAGATGTAAGTCAAATATAGCACACATTGCCAGAACTACTTGAACTATAGTGAGTCGAACCACAAGAGAAAATATTTCATTAAAATCAATACCTTCTTTGTGAGCATACCCTTTTACCACCAATCTAGCACAATATCACTCTATTTGGTCATCACCACTCCGTTTGATCTTGTAAACCCATTTATTGCCAATAGGCTTTCTTCCTTGTAGTAATGATAGCAGCTCTCATGTCTTATTCTTATGTAGAGCTTCAATTTCTTCCTGCATTGCTGCCATCCACTGAGATACATTTGAACTAGTCATTGCTTCTTGAAGAGTTAATGGCTCTCCGTCCTTAATTACAAGACAGTATGTAATATCGCTAGAGAGAGACAAAAATATTTTGTGTATTTTTGTGGGTTTAGTTTTTCCTTGTAATTCTCCAGTTTTTCTCAGTAGTAAAATTCTTCTATCTTTGCCCATAGTTTTTACCCTAATTTTGGGCTTTTCTACATAAAATCTCTATGTTCATTACTATTCCCTCAGTTGTATTTAGTTGTGAACTTGCTCTAATCTAGTTTATTTTCACAATAAGTGGTATCAGAGCAAGGTCAAAAAATTACGACGAATTTGTTGGTGTAATTCGTTCGAAGTTCTGGTGAGCACAGTGAAAGTTGGTGAATAGTAACCAAAGGTGACAACTATTCATTCATTTATTTTTGCATTAAACTATGCAGTTACTGTAATTCAAGTATATGGTACTATTCACATGTACGATACTATTCATGTGTACAATCGTGTACAGTACTATTCATTCATATGAGTACTCATCACGTGAAATAATAAGAGCTAAATTCTGTTCGTGATAGAAGCAATAGCAGCAAAATTTGATATTGAGAAGTTCAATGGAAGTCATTTCTCATTGTGGAAATTGAAGATAAAAGTAATATTGAGGAAAGATAATTGTCTGACAGCCATTAGTGAATGGCCAGCTGGAGTCACAAGTGAAAAATAGAACTAGATGGACAAGAATGCTGTAGCTAATCTTCAACTAGCTTTAGCTAATAAAGTATTATCTAGTATAGAGGAAAAGAAGATTGCGAAGGAAATAAGGGATCACCTTACAAAATTGTACGAGGCCAAATTACTCCATAACAAGATTTTTCTGAAGAGGAAATTATACACTTTACGCATGGCGGAATCCACTTCAGTGACAGAGCACTTAAATACTTTAAATACTCTATTTTCCCAACTCACACCATTGGGGCACACGATAGAGATAAGTGAACGTGCGAAACTTTTACTCTAAAGTCTACCAGATTCGTATGATCAACTCGTTATCAATTTAACAAACAACACAAACACTCTAGCCTTCAGCAATATTGCAGATGCTATTTTAGAAAAAGAGAGTCGACGCAAAAGTAAAGAAGACAGGCTTGCAAATTTACAACAAGCAGAGGCCTTGGTGGTGACGAGAGGAAGATAATGGAACGTGACCCAAGTGGGAGTCATAGTTAAGATAGATCAAAATGCAGGAGTAAGAAGAAACTCAAGTGCTACAATTGTGGCAAAAAAAGGGCACCTGAAGAAGGATTGTTGGAATCTGAATAAGAAAGATTCTATTCTTCAAGGAAATGCAGCAAATACTTCAGATGATGGAGGTGCAATGGTCTGTGAAGTAGCAACAACTATTAAAGGTAAGAGAAGATTTGATGATGTATGGCTTCTCGATTCAGCAGCTACCTTTCATATAACCTCTCGAAGAGAATGGTTCCATCAGTATGAATATGTCTCTGAGGGATCTGTGTATAGCTGTAATGATCACGCTCTGAAGCTCGCTGGTATCAGCACCATCAAGCTAAAAATGTATGGTGGGACAACTCAGACTATTGAAAAAATGCAACATATGGAGGGCTTGAAGAAGAATTTGTTGTCTGTAGGACAATTGGATGATCTCAGTTTCAGATTTGAGATTCAAAATAAGATCATGAAAGTGATTAAAGGAGCGCTAGTATTTATGAAAGTAGAGAAGATTATTGCAAATCTGTACATACTGAAGGGAGAAACTTTGCAAGAAGGAGAGGCATTTGTTGCAGTGACTAGTCCAGACTACAAATATGCAATGACGTGGCATAGAAAGCTTGGACATGTGTCAGAACAAGGAATGAAAATACTTGCAGAGAAGAATTTACTTCCAGGTCTCACAAAGGTATCACTACCCTTCTGTGAGCATTGCATTATGAGTGAGCAACATTGATTGAAGTTCAACATATCAAAGTTCAGAAGCAAAAAAACTCTAGACTTGATTCACTTTGATGTATAGCAAGCACCAGTTACATCTTTAGGAGGAGCAAATTTTTTTGTATCATTCATTGATGATTATTTGAGGAGATGTTAGGTGTTTTCTATCAAGAAGAAGGAATATGTGTTTTCAACTTTCAAATTTTACATAGTGCAGGTGGAACTCAAATATGGTAAGTAAATCAAGTGTTTGCACTCAGATAATGGAGGCAAATATACTAAGAAAGAATTTGATGAATTCTACAAGCAAGAAGGCATCAAAAGGCAATTCACTACGGCATACACTCCTCAACAAAATGGAATAGTAGAGCGAATGAATAGAACTCTGTTAGAAAGAACAAGAGTAATGTTAAGAATTGCAAGCTTAGATAAGAAATTCTAGGCAGAAGTAGTCAATATTACCTATTATGTGGTGAATTGAGCTCCATCAACTGAAATTGAGTTGAAGACACCGATGGAGATGTAGACTGGTAAACCAGTAGATTATTCCAACCTCCATATATTTGAAATTTTGGCCTATGTGATGTTCATTGCCCAATAAATTACAAAGTTAGATCCAAATTCCAGAAGATGCATTTTCTTAAGGTATGCTGAAGGTGTGAAGGGGTATCGTTTATAGGATCCCACTACCCACAAGATTGTTATCAGCAGGATATTATCTTTATAAAAATAAAGATCAAGAGCAAGCAGAAAATGTGGGCACTGTACAAGAGAATTCAGAAACTACAACAGTACAAGTAGATAGGGAAGTTGATCATAATGATTCTTCTGAAGTTGCACCAGAGCACGAGGAGCAAGAACCAGTTGAACATGATGTTCCAAATACTCAGAGACCAACTCACATAAGAAGAGCACCGACTCTCTCTTTTTTCTCTTCTGCTTGCATTCTCTTTGTTGAGAAGGAAGATATGGTTAGCCAAATTGGCCAACCATTCTTTTGGCATATTAGGCATGTTAGGCACCAAAATTCGGTGCCTAATTTGCCTACCAAGTTTGACAATAAACAATCTGCAGATTGCGCCATGTTGAGATATAGAGCCTGATAAAATATATTGGGCTTTACACCAGGCCCACATTCGTGAAGTCACGTTATGTTTATTGTATTCTCTTAGGCGTATAAATACGTTGTATTCTCCTAGTGTATCATGTCATCGAAAAAAATTCACAGTGAATAAAAAAACCCTAGCCGCCTGTGGACGTAGCCATATTTTGGTGAACCACGTAAATCTGTGTGTTCATTTATTTTTCTGCACCATTATTTGATTATTGTGATTGATCGTCCATAACAACTGATATCAGAGCCTGGTTCGTATCACAACAATCTAAAAAGATGGAAAGCACGAAGTTTCAAATTGAGAAATTTGATGAAAGCAATTTTGGTTTCTGGAAGATGCAGATGGAAGATTATCTGTATTAGAGAAACCTCCATGAACCTTTATCAGGGATGAAGCCAAAAACCATGAGATAGGAGGTTTAGGATCTGAAAGATCAGCAGGCGCTAGGGTTGATTCGTTTGTCGTTGACGAGAAATGTTGCCTTCAACATCGCTAAGGAGACAACGACTGCAGGAGTACTGAAGGCGCTATCTAACATGTACGAAAAACCTTCGACTATCAATAAGGTATATCTGATGCATCATTTGTTCAATCTGGAGATGTCTGAAAGTGGATTTGTCGCATATCATATTAATGAATTTAATATGATTATCAGTCAATTAAGCTCTGTTGATATTAATTTTGATGGTGAGCTTAGAGCCCTGATTTTGATGTCCTCTCTACCTGAGTAGTGGGATACTGTTGTTTTCACAATTAACAGTTCGCGTGGGTCTAAGAAGTTAAAGTTTGTTGAAGTCCAAGATGTTGTCTTGAGCGAGAGCATTCGCAAAAGGGAAATCAAAGATTCGTCTAGTAACACACTCAGTGTCGAAGGAAGGGGCAGGAGAAAGTCAAAGGGAAGCTATAGTAAACATGGTCGATCGAAATCAAAAGGGCGGGAAAAATCTAAAGGCAAAAACGAGGTTTTTTGTTGGTATTGTGGTGAAAAAGAACATTTTAAGAAGGACTGCCCTACACCTAAGAAGAAGAAAGGTCAGAGGAACAATAAGTCTCATGAAGATGATGATTTTGTATGTTCAGCGGAAGACATTGGTGACGCCT
Organism: Erythroxylum areolatum; assembly: GCA_024520975.1. NCBI lineage: Eukaryota > Viridiplantae > Streptophyta > Magnoliopsida > Malpighiales > Erythroxylaceae > Erythroxylum > Erythroxylum areolatum. The sequence continues at coordinate 65,212,312 of JANIJH010000008.1, read as the reverse complement.
TAATTCTTAGTGTGGACAGCCCGGTTGACTCCTGGATACTTGATTCCGGTGCATCATTCTACTCTTCTCTGAGCAGAGTGATATTCCATAATTTCAAGTCTGGAAATTTTGGGAAGGTGTATCTTGCTGATAACAAAGCCTTAGAGATTGTTGGAAAAGGGGATGTGTGTATACAGACCTCAGGTGGAGGTAGATGGAAGCTGGAGGATGTCAGATATATTCCTGATTTGAAGAAGAATCTGATTTCTATTGGTCAGTTAGATAGCACAGGTTACAGGGCAGTGTTCGGGGAGAGTTCCTGGAAAATTGTGAAGGGAGCTATGGTGATAGCACGTGGCACTAAATATGGAACGTTATACAGTACCGCAGGGTGTTCAAATATGGTTGCTGCAATCGATAGTACATCTAGCTCGAGTCTGTGGCATAACAGACTAGGACATATCATTCCAAGGGGATGAAGATGCTAGCTTCAAAGGGGTATCTGCAAGGTTTGAAATAAGTTGATTTGGGTTTTTGAGAGAGTTGTGTTTTGGGAAAATAGAAACGGGTCAGTTTCATAAAGGCTAGTAGAGAACCAAAGGCAGAACGGTTAGAACTAGTACACACAGACGTGTGGGGGCCATCTCCAGTGTCCTCTCTTAATGGTTCGAGATACTACGTCACCTTCATTGATGACTTCAGCAGGAAGGTATTGGTTTACTTTCTAAAACATAAGTCATATGTGTTTGTTACCTTTAAGAAGTGGAAAGCTGAAGTTGAAAATCAGACTAGGTTGAAGATCAAATGTCTAAGTCTGATAATGGTGGAGAGTATGATTCTACAGAATTTAAGAAGTTCTGTGCTGATGAGGGAATTAGGTGCACCAAGACAGTTCCTGGCAAGGCAAGACAAAATGGGATTGTTGAAAGGATGAACAGAACATTGAATGAGCGAGCAAGAAGCATGAGACTACATTCTGGGCTGCCAAAAAAGTTTTGGGTAGATGCAGTGAGCACAGCAGCATACTTGATAAATAGAGGCCCTTCAGTTCCCTTGGGTTTTAAGATGCCAGAAGAGGTTTGGTCGAGTAAGGAGGTCAAGCTTACTCACTTGCGGACTTTTGGGTGTGCTGTCTATATTCATGTTGATCTAGAGAAGAGAGACAAGCTTGATGCAAAGGCTTTGAAGTGCTATTTCATTGGGTATGGTTTGGATCAGTTTGGATACA
>JANIJH010000008.1:65126224-65142405 GCA_024520975.1 Erythroxylum areolatum | reverse complement strand
AAAATGAAACTAAAATGATGAGAAATGTGGGATTGATGTCTTGATTATGTGAGTTGTATGTGTGTGACATAGATGGTTAAAATTCTATGTAAATGTCATGTTTTTGTAATTGTGAATGATCATTAATGACTTATGATTTGCTATAGAGATGTTTTGGAAGTTGGATGATCCATACAATGGTTTTAGGATGAGTGTAGGAAATCAATTATGAATGAGAAAATGACTATGTTCTGGTTTTGGATAATGATAAAATATAGATCATGAATTGATTTGTGAATGTTTTGGAGTTGAAATTGAGTTAGAATAATGGGGAAATGATGAATAAGTGAGCTAGAAGTGATAGATTAGGCATTTGGTGATGAGTATTATAAGTAAGGAGCTGCAAATCTGGAAAAAAATGTAGCAGGAAAAATGTTCACTAAGTATGCTTCAATACTTTAGTTATAACTTTTTATCTAGTTATCTAAATGAGATGATTCTTAATTTGGATTAAACTATAGATGTATAGATACATTTTTTATGAAGAAGTCAAATTCAAATTCAGTCTAGAAGAGTCCCAAAATCTGACCTGAAGTTGGAATTAAAAAAAATTTAGTATGCATTTGTGAAAGTTTGCCGCGACAAAACCTCCTTGCTTTAGCATAGCGAACTTGAAGGTTAGCTAGGATTTCTTTCGGGTAAAGTTCTCCACGGCCAACTCTAGGTTTTGCCGTGGTGAACTTGTGAAAATTTCACTTTTCTCTACACTTAACATACCTCAGTATTTTATGAATATATTTTTCTATAGTTATCCAAATGGACTGATTCTTGATTCAGAGTAAACTAGAGACATAGAGATATAATTGATATGAAGAAAAAAATTGAATTGGACTTTAAGAATTTCAATTTTTGGGTGAAAGTTGAGTATAGAGTACTGTCTCAGAATAAAAGTAGTCCGAAAATGTTTGGAGTATAACTTTTACAATACTGATTCAAATCGAATGATCTTGGTGTCATTAGAAACCTAAGACAAAGGGGAGAAATTTTATAAAAGAGAGTGATCTCAAATTTCCCTTTTTATTGTCAAAATGATCAAGAATAGTAGACCCGAAAGTTAGTTTTTGGGAAAAATTTGGAATTTTGATTAATGAGTTATGAAGTGTGATTTTAATGCTTTTATTAGGATATAGACCATAAGTATACATGGTACTTATGTGAGTTGGTAATACAAATGTTTATGTGATGAGAATAATGGAAAAATACTCGGGATTGTCATGAACATGCATGGTACATATTTCATTGCATACATGTGCATTATTGAACACTTATAATTGTGTCAAATGTGATATGTGTATGTTTACATTATATAGAGGAACTTATAGAGCGCCATCATCCAGACGTTTTCAGACTTTGGAAGCAAATGCTAATCTAGAGCAAACTGTTAGTAGACATAGATGGTCTCATTTTATTGTTTGTTTTGTTTTAATTTTTGTATTGATTGACTACTGAATGCTCATATGAATGTGATTAATTGTGTTGAATTCCGGACAGAAGGTCCGACGATTGTGAAATGTGGATGAGATATTGAAGTGTTTCTTGCATGTGAATGTGACGAACTAAATGTTTCATGATATGATTGATTGAAAATGTGAGATGCATTCCATACATGAATGCATGATTAGATAATGGGAGTTGTGACCAGAGTAGCCACCGATCAGAGCTTAAAGCTCAAAGTGTGAAAAGAGTTTCAAGCTTAGAAAGTGATTAAGAGCTTAAGGCTCACTATGTAAAATGAGCCTTATATCTCTATCAGATAAGGGATAGTTAGTAATGAGCCTGGTATTTAATAGATACGGGATAGTTTAGTCACTCGGTGACAACAAAGTAACAAATAGAAAGTGGGTCTCAAGTGCAATGCATATGCATAATATGAATGATTAAAGTGTATTGAGTGTGAAATGTGAAATGTGAAATGATGTGAATGTGAATTATGTGTTATATGACTGGGTGAGCCATCAATGATAGTCACTCTTTGAGTTCGCAAAACTCACCGAAAATTTTGCAAATATTTTTCAGGATCAGAAGAATATCCCGTTAGGCAAACGAGAGTATACCTACAACATACAAGTAAGGGATAGAGGTCTGAATTAGTTCATATTTGCATTGTATTTCTTTATTTTTGTATTGAATTGTATATATTACGAATTTTTTGTATCGAATAATGTATTTAGAAATTTTTGCACAATGTTTATACTAATGTATGTATATTGTAATGTAAAGACATTATGACTAAAGTGTTTTGCATTTGTAATGGGCCCCAAATAGCTATTGAAATTCTGTTGATTGTATTGTTATGATTGAAAAAGTTTACGAATAAAGCGGGCCCAATTTGGTTATGGATTTCTGCATATTATGTTGGTGGTTTCAAAAAAAAATTTGTACCAAGTTTTGACTGATTGAGTGTTTTAACACGCCACCCTCGCGGAGCACAAACTCGGATATCACGTAGGATGTTAGGTACGTGTCTTGTGGGAGTAGGGTGCTACACTGCATGCTAAATGATTGACCTATTTTGTGTTAGTCAATATTGTAATAATCGTAAGTGCACAACATAGCTGTAGTTAGAACTGATAAGTAAAGATTGATGCCATGAAGACGATGAATACTAGTAATTATCCTTCCCCTATTATCTGGCCTACATATTGATTTTAGATTTTTAATAAAAAGAAATAAAAAATAAAACAATTAAAGAAATAGGAAATGATAATGAATTCAAAGACAATGGAATTCATTTAAAATCTATCGTTATCAGAAATTAGTATCTAGGTTCGAATCCTCTTAAACCCTTTAAAAAAAGATCTTCTATCATACAATTTCTTTGTTGATGTATTGGACTGTGGAGACTCCTATGGAATGCTAATAACTGACCTTGAGTCTAATAATAACTAATCCTAAGGTCTCTAACCAAATTTCTCAGGTTAAATCTTATAGGATTGTGTTATTAATTTATAAGTCCCTCTATTAGGTTTAACCATAATATAGAAGATTTATATCATCCTATCTCTAAGGTGGCAATCAACTCCTAATTACGATAGTTCTATTCACACTAGGATTTATTAATCTTTACTTATGAAATCAAATTATGATCTAATATTCTCATATTAGTATAACATAAATAAAATGCATAATTAGATCACAATATATCAAACAACCAATTGCATTAATAAAAGAATCAAATCATACCAAAGTATTATCATAAGATTTATCTAAACTGAGACACTAACTAGACATTTGGCTACACATTATCAAACATGAAATCAAACATACATAAATAGATATATGAATAAAAAACAATGGGTTCATAATTCTAAATCTCTATGATTGTCTTTTATCAAATGTTCTTGTGTCATAGAGGCTTGATCTTGTATTTTGATGATCTTTCGATGATTTATTGGTGTTTTCAGCTTCTCTGAACCAAAATCTCACCTAGAGGACGAGTTCCATGTCTTGAATCACCTCCCCATGTCTACTTTATGACTCCCTACCAACTCCCTCCTTTTTCACGCCGCAAAATGTTTTATAATGAAATTTAGGGTTCTGAGGAGATGCACAGCTCTGCATTAGACCGTATATAACCAAAATTCTCTGGATATCATGAAAATGCAACGCCACAGGAAAGTGAATGGGTATATGCACGATCATGCATCTCTTTTGTGAATCGATTTTTTGAATTGTGTTGTGTTTTCATCTAAATTCTTCTCCATTAAATATGTGAAGGCAACTATAAACACACTTGGAGCAAATTTATTACCAAGTATACGATAAAAGTATAAAAAATCAAGCAAAATACATCAAATATGTGTGTAGAAATATAGTCAAATATCCATCTATCAATTATCCTCACACTTAAGCTTTTGTTTTCCTTCAAGCAAACTATAATCAAAATTATAAATTTTACAACATCAATCTCAATCTGTCCACTCATACTATACACCATTGTATCCTATTAAGTCAAATTAACATACAATTAGAATCAAGTTATCCTAAAATTGACTTCCTAAGCAATATTAATAATAATTACATCGATAATTACATTGAAATCTAAATCATATATCTTTACACCCTTACAAAGATTTCACTCAATGCACTATAGTGTTTAGGGTAAAAAGCACCAAAACTCTCAAATCATTGCATATTAGAACTCTTACCATAAGCTTGCAATCGGATAACATCTCCACCACTTATATACAAACTAGAAACAAAAATCAAAAGGTATTTATAAGGTTAGAATAGGGCTTCGGTATGATATGACTAGGATAATAAAAAGGTTGATTTGAAGGAAATTTACTAAAAAGAACATTACAAGAAACTTATTCACAATACACATTGGTCTTTTCATTGCAAACTAATGGTACTATATGCTTATTATTTCCTCTTTTTTCTTTTCTTTTTTATATACTCTTTTTTTCTTTTCTTTTTGTTTTGTTTTTTAATCACAATATTTAGTACCATACTAATAAATATAGTAAACCTTTCAAAAATTTCAAGTCTGAATAAACAATGTAAATAACTTTTAAGGTTCAAAATAATAAAAAGTACTTCAATGAAAAATAAGATAAAGGTTAACATATGGAATTAATGAAAAAGGCTAAGGCTTAATTTGGCTATTCCTAAAGGTAAATTTTAGGGTATAATGATTTCGAAGAAATAGGCTAAAGCAGATTGGGGAATCTAAATGCCTTTATCATATTAATGCTTTTAATTTAACAATTATGGTCTCAATATGCATAACAAAAGCAAGTTCTAGAATGATCCTACTATCATGATATCACACACATGAAAAAAATAACAAGAGCTTTTAAATTTTTTAAAATTTGGTTTTAGGCTCGAAAGCTCACCAAAAAATTTGGTATATATAAGTGTAAATAATATGCAAATTTCATTCAACTTGAAAACTAATTTCATTCCACCTATCATCCTTTTGCACACTAATTCAAATCAATATTTAACAATGAAGTGTAGTATTAATAGACAAATTCAACCAATTCAAGATATCAATAAATAAAATTTGTAATCAAGATTATAATAAGCTTCAAGAAATCAATTAAAATTCAATAAACTCATCCCTACACTTAAAGTTATACATTGTTCCTAATGTACACAATTTAAGCATTTATGAAAAAGTGAGAGGGTTTAGTGGTACTTTCTTGACTATGACGACTTCTTTAATTTGGATCCATCCAATATGAGACTAACATCCTTGCAAAATATGAAAGAAAAGGATAAAAAGATACAAAAGAAATAATATAATAGAAAATAAAATCTTATACTAACATGAAAGCAAAAACAAAATAATAGAGATTTTAAAATAAAATTAAAACTAACTCATGGGCTGCCTCTCATGAAGCACTTCTTTAACATCTATAGATTGACATAACCTAAACATTTAACATCATCCTAGATCAATAATCAGCGGCTTGCTTCCACCCTTTTCTCCACAAAGAAAATTCATAGCTTGTAAACAAGCCACAAAGTGTTTTCATTCAAGATCAAGCCAAGCGTCATCTAAATGGTTCAACAATCAGTCCAGTTTGATGGACTCTAGATGAACACCCTAACATGCATATTTTTAATTTTTTAGAGAATTGTGATACGTTTAAGATTAATGGAGAAAACGATGATGCCATTAGACTACATCTATTTTCATTCTCGCTATGAGGAAAGGACAAACGATGGTTGAATTCTATGTCACTTTTGTTACTTACTACACCAGATCCAGTTACACATATTTTTTACTAAATTAATTTCCCCTAGCAAGACTGCAAAGCTAAGAAATGACATCTCATCATACTCCCAAACCAAAGGTGAATCACTGTACGACACATGGGAAAGATTCAAGGATATGCTCAGACGATGCCCTCATCATAGATTACCACTATGGATGCAAATCTAAACTTTTTATAATGGGATAATTGAAAGTATGAGGTAGTTGATAAATGCAATAAGTTGGAGGGATACTAAACAATAAAACATCGAAAGCAACCTAGGAGATGATATAAGACATGACTATGAACAACTACCTGTAGTGATCAGCTAGAGCACGGACTAATAGGCTAGCGGGAGTGTACAAAGTAGATGTGGTGGCACGGTTTGCAAGTCAAGTGGAGGCCTTGAGTAAGAAGATAGATAGATTGACTATAACTCTTTAAAGAAGGGTGATGCACTATGAAACGTGTGGGCTAGATCATCAAAGACAAGAACGCCAATCAGATCAACCTGAACGTATGGATTACTTAGGGAACATTTTAAGACCCAAAACAATCCTTATATTAATACTTACAATCCTAGTTGGAGGAACCACCCCAATTTTTCATAGGATAATAAAGGACAACAAAGAAATAATCCTCCACTTGGATTTCGCCAACAAGCATCATAGCCAAATAAGTATAGTATGGATGAGCTGATAATGGAATTCATTCAAGAATTAAGGATAAAACCTCAACAAACAGACGCATCTATACACAATTTAGAGGTTTAAATTGATCAATTGACAAAGTCGGTGGTAGAGAGACCAAAGGGAAGTTTGGCAAGCACAACTAAAATAATTCCTAAGGAGAGAATAATGGCAATCACCTAGACTATTGATAAGAAGCTCTAAGAAGAATAGAAGGAAGTGATTACTAAGAGTCACTTGACTTTACCTAAAGAGAGTCAAGGAGTATCGACCCACACTTCCATATCCTATTAGAACAAAGAGAAAATCATTAGAGGTAGAGCTAGATAAGGTCCTTGACCTTTTAGGATAATTGAAGTAGGAAATTTTCCCTTATTGAGTCTCTTGTGTAGAGACTAAAGAGTATAGAAACATCAAAAGAGACATCATAAATAAGCAAGACTCAAAGAAGTTGGAAACTGAAGTGTTAAGAGAAGAGAGCTCTAACTAAAAGATCAAACTACTAAAGAAGCAAACTAACCCAGGGAATTTCTATATTCCTTGTACTATTGGTGGTTTAAAGGTGGATAAGGCTTTAGCCAACTTAGGGGCTGACAGGAAAATGATGCCTTACACCTTATTTGAGAAAATGGGAATAGGAGAACTTGAACCAACTAGGATATATGTTCAAATGACTGATAGATCATTAAAATGTCCTAGGGGAATAATAGAAGATGTACATGTTAATGTTGATAAGTTCGCATTCCTGTTTGATTTTATTATTTTAGATATAGAAGAAGAATATAAATACACTTAGCCTTTAGACGACCATTCCTAGCAACTTCTAAGTCACTTATAAACATTGACGAAGCCAAGTTAACATTGAGAGTAGGGGACAAAGAGGTTACATTTAGACTCTTTGATGTTAAAAATAATTCTTTTGAATTTCTGAATGCTATTGAGGTTGATGAGTCTAGTCAAGATGCTATATAAGACCCTATATGTAAGGATCAACCGGAAAAGTTACAAATTCAACGGAGTAAAACAAAAGAAAAACATGTCAAAAAGTGTTGAAAGGTATCCCACCTACAAGTTATGGAACCTACGATAAGGCTACAACATAATTTGCTAAGCCATTGTGAGTGAAAAAGGTACATCAAGCTAAAAACGGTAAAGAAGCGCTGCATGAGAGGCATCCCATAAGTTAGTTTTAGTTTTATTTCAATTTCTATGTTTTTTTTTGTTTTTATGATAGTATAAGTTTAAATTAATTGAATTTCGTTTGATGTGCTTTAGGATAGAAAAAATTAAGCATCTTTGGCAAAAATTATGCATAATTATTACTTTAAGGGAATGTGTGCTATAGGTAATATTGCTGAAGTGTAAAATTTTCATGATTGAGCATTAAGTTTAAAGTTGCACACGTTTACAGAGAGTTACATGCTACACGCTCATGTAAACCCAAGAAAAGCTATAACTTAGTGAAATTCACAATTTGATACACGTTTATGTATCAAATCGTGTAGTCTTGTGATGCACCTTAAAAAGCCCGAACTTCTCATATTTTCACTCTTTCCTTTCCTCTCTCACTTCTGTTGACTCATTTTTTTTCTTTGGACCCAATTTTTGCATTTTCAGCCAAATTAGTGACACCCATGTAAGTTTTCTTGCTGCTTGTTTATGCATGATTCATTAGGTGTTTTACGTTATTTGTGAATATTACAATAAAAATGTCAATTTCACGATTTCAAGGTTTTTGGAGAATTTGTGTGAATTTATGCCTAATTATAGTTTAATTATTGAATTTAATCATTAACCAATTGTTTTAATGATTCAATTTGATTAATTGCATGCGAATTGGGAGAAATTTGAAATTAATTTGCATAAACTTGCAATTGTTGCTCATTACGTGTTTAATTGTGATATTTTTTGTTTAATTAGGTTGTGTTTAATTAGGTTAATTAGTTATTTCCAACATTAATTAAGACTGGGATTATTTTCAATTGCATGGATTAAGTGTTTAATTGCATCATGTTGTGAAATCGGTAATTTAGGATTTTTAATTTCAATTTTATGGTTAGAATTGTAATTTAACATTAAGTTAGTTTAATTTGCTAATTATAAAATTGCTAATTATAATGTTGGGATTTGTTAGTTTGTTAATTGATTTTATAATTAAATTTGTTTATTTTTTATTTATTTATGTGCATTACTTTATTAATTATTCCCATTTTTTGTGTTTAGTTAATTTTCACAATTAATAATTTAATGAGTATGATTGAATTTAAGTGTGGGTGAAAAGCGTACCTTCGTGAATTATATGTCAAATTTCTTACACTTGTTTAAAGTTGCAGGTAAGATGACAAGATCACGGCGTGATAAGGAGTCCTCCACTCCAGACAAGCCCTTAGAGAATAGTATCAGCAATTGAAGGATAAGAAATTTAGCACAAAAAAAAATATTGACTCGGAGGCATTAGAACATGTTGGCTTAGCTCACCTTGAAGGTCCTCTCCACATTCTCCATGGAGAAGGGATGTTACAACGGGGATTGCCCTAATATAGTCCAGTTTCGAATGATGGGGGAGATGCATCAAATGAGCTACATCGAGTTCTCCATCACCATGGGTTTGTATGACTGGGAGTACATTAGGACACTGGAGTTCCTAACATTATGAACTCATCTTCCATGCTGGTTTTCTCCATTACACTTCTAGAGTAAGATCAACACTAAGGATGACTATGATCTAAGCAAGTCTAAAGCCTCGAGCTTACACCCTACAACACTCAGATACATCCATGGTATCCTAATCCACACTCTTAGTGGTTAAGGAGATAACTAAGGAGTCATCAACAACGTGACATTTATATCTTTAAAGTATGAGCAAGCAAATGCCTATTTGCTTGGGACATGCACTTGTCCAATTTATTCGGCATCAAAGTGAAGACAAAAAGGTTGGCACAGTATGTATTAGACCTTATGTGACCTAACTGGCATAAGGACTAGGTGTATTCAATCAGCTACCATTGATGTGAGAGATGATGACTATAGTAGTGCTTAACCAGTAGTGATACAACATATGTGCAAGGTATGTCGATATAAAGGTCCCACGAGAGACATTTACAGACTTATTGGGGAGCTTGATGAGCCAGTACTAGAGGGTGGAGATAGAGCATAATAACTTGTAGCAGAACAACCACAACCACCACTAGAACCAGATGAGGCATTACTAGGTAAGGAGGTTTTGAGAGGTCCTGGAGCTAGGTTTCACAATCTGACTCAGTTGAAGATAACTTTATTAGAGAAATTGGTGGTTTGGATTGTGGGAACTCAATGGACACTCTAACTTCAATAAGCTGAGCTTCTGGAGCAGGTAGGACAGGTGGAGACTTTGGGTGCACAGTTAGGTGAGTTGTGGTCTATAGTTGGATGGATGGGAGAGCTGATGCTCATAATAACAAGCCATCTAGGCATTGATTTCCAACCCCCATCATTAGGCGAGGATACTTCCTCTACAACTCCTCCACCTAGCCAAGATCATCACCACAGAAACCTTCCTTTGTTAGACCAACCATGATCACAGGATACGGGAGATGCTTAGCTTTGTATATTCTTCCTTTTTCTTTTTTATATTTATTTCTTATTTTTTGTTAATTATTTTGTTTTCTTTAACATTATAGTTAAGGATATTTTAGTTCTTAAATTCAATGGTGTTATTTTTTATTGCTTCTTTTGTTCTTTTTATCCTTTTTTCTTATATTTTGTAAGGATGTAATCTTAAATTGGATGGATCAGAATTCAGAAAAATCGTCACATTTAGCAAAGTACCACTAACAATGCTCACCTATTATACATATAAGGGATTCATGATTTCAAACATTTTCTTTAAGCTTATTATAATCTTGGTTATAAAATTTTATGAACTAATATCATGACTTAATTGAAAATTTTCTAATAATACTGTATTTCATTATTGAATATTGATTGTATTGGTATGTGATTATTGATGTGATTACTATTAATATTGCTTAGGAAGTTAATTTTAGGATAATTTGATTCTAATTGCAAGTTAATTTGAATCAATATGACATGAAGAGTTATAGTATAAATGGACAGGTTAAGATTAATAAAGAATTGATGTTTTAAGATTTCTAATTTTGATAATGCTTTATCTAAGGATAAGAAAAAAGTTTAAGTATAGGGGTGTTTGATAAATGCATATTTAACCATATTTATACCTATATTTGATGTATTTTTCTTAATACTTTATGCTTTTATTATATATTGGTACTTAGTTTGCTCTAAGTGTGTTTATAGGTTATAATTTCTTTCACGGACTTAAAAGAGAAGAATTTAGAAGAAAATGGGGCATAAAATGAAGATTTGAAGCAGAAAAGGGATATAAAGTTGTGCATCAGCCTGTGTACTTCTCTTATGTTATGAACAATTACGAATTTTGGGTATTTTAGGTTATACACGATCTAGTACATGGTTGTGTATTAGATCGTGCATCACCCATAACCTTAAAAATTACTATAAAAGACATGTTCAGAGGCAAAATAAGAGCAGGCATGTATAGATGTTCAGAGACTTTTAGAGGTGACTCAAGGGCAATTTTGATCAAGAGAAATGGAAAACATAATGAAATCATTGAAAGATACAAGAGAATATAAGGTCAAAACTCTACCTTGCAAAGAAAATTCGATAGGAGATAAAAGGGAGATTTAGAATTACCATTTTGTTTTCTGTTTGTTTTTCTTTCTTTTTATGTTTGATTTTGTTTCCTACCATATGTAGCTAAATTTCTTTGGGGTCTATGTAGGATGAACCTATGTTTATGTAGGTTCATGTTTTAACATGATTCAATACTTTTATTTAATGCAATTATTTTGATTGATCTGTTGTGATTCAATCACGTGTTTAATATATGTTCTAATACATCAAGAATATCAGATCATAATCTAATTTCATAATAGAGAGAATGAGAAATCCTTGTATAAATAGATCTACTATAATTGAAAGGAGTTGAATCCAATCCTAGAGATTGGATGACATAAATCCTCCAGATTAGGGTCAAACCTAAAAGAGGAATTCATAATATGGAAAAGGAAGCCTATAAACTTTAACTTGAGTAATTCAATTGACAGCCTTAAGATTAGTTGTTATTAGACATGAGAGAGCTATTAGCATACCATAAGAATTTCCACAGTACAATAGTCAATAAAACAATTGCATAATAAAAGATCAACCAATTAATGGGTTTTTAGGGGGATTCATAACCTAGACACTAATTTATGATACCGATAAGTTTCTAGGTATTGCTTTATTTCTCTAATTCAATATTACTGCTTATTTTATTTTATTTACTTAAGCTTTATTTTCCTTAATAAAAAATTAAATTAAATTTGTAAACTAGATAATAGGACTATAGTAATTACTTTTATTCATCATCTTTTTAGGATTGACCCATCTTTGCCAATACTAGTTATAACTACACTATGCACTTGCGATTAATTCAAAATTGACACACTTTAAAAAATTTCAATCAATATTAGATCAAAGAGGGGATGAAAATCTTTAAAGGATAGCCCTTTAGTTGTAATTAGAATTCGTAGATACTTGAGAGGAAGTTGTTGTCCCTTAAAGCTAATGGATAGAAATAATTGTTTAATAGTTATAGATCCTCCTACATATACGTATAACAATTTTTGCTTGTTATGATTACAAGTCTAATATATTTGTGAAGAGCTACATAAATTTCTTGAGGGTGATTTGTGTCTACACCATGCAAAAGAGGAGAAGGTCATTTGTAAAAGAGAGATGAAATATCTTTATCTTCTTACACTTATTATAGTAGATAAAGTCTCCTTATTACTCGATCTTTTTTGTTGTAAAAATGGTTAAAGCTATAATACTTATAGTGAATAGATAAGGAGACAAGGGTTTCCTTTTCTTAATCCTCTTGCAAAAATAGATATGGAGGCAGGGTCTCCATTCATTAAGATGGTATACGATGGTTTAGCGAAACAAAGGATTAGCCAGTAGATAAGCACATCATGAAGCCCAAAATTGTCAATGGTGTTGAATAGGAATTTCCAATTAATTAAATCAAACGCCGTATGAAAAAGTTTCTTCATTAAAAGACTTTTGATAGTTTTCTTCTTATAGTGGTCCTTGAAAAGCTCTTATGCCATGAGTGTGTCATCTCTTATTCTGCTACTCTTTATGAATGCTCCTTGTATGGATTTATAATGTGTGGAAATACCATTTTTTCCTAATAAATAACATTTTTAGCAATGATCTTATATAATATATTTAGTAATAACAAAAAAGGCCCATCTCGACCCAACCCAACCTAAAGTCAATGGGCCTAGCCTGAGTTAATAGGGATTTAGCTCAAAATCGAACTTTTAAGAAAAAATTAGGGTTTTACATAAAATAACGTCATTTTTAATTTAAAAAATTAAAAAATAAATTTAATTAGGTCTAGGCTATTTTTCGTTCTTAATAATATTATAATATAAGATAAGTTTGTATTTTTTGTGTTATTTATGATCTTAAAAATTTTTCTATCACATTAGGTTATCCATAACCTAAAGCAAGTACAACTATTATTTGGTACTAATATAGTGGTGACTAGAGTATCGAGCCTATAAGTAAGCAATAGGAATTGAGTAAACTTGCATGCTATTGTCTAGTCAATTAAAATAAGAAAATTGGTTTTTTAGATTGGAAATTAAATATGAAACTATGCCTAAACCTAAGTAAAGTAACCAACTATTAGATATAGAATAAACAAGTAATAAAGAGAAGAAAACATAAATGAATGTCATATTAATAAGAACTCCCTTAGAATTATTGTTATATTTATATTCAACAAAATCAAAAAATTTTAGTATTTTGGACCCAGGAAGTTACCTAAATTATTATATCTCTCTCTCTCTCTCTCTCTCTCTCTCTCTCTCTCGCTCGCTCGCTCTCTCTCTCTCGTTATAACCATTTATTCTCATATCAAACTGAAATTTCCCTAGAAAGTGTTAAGCTTCGTGAAATTTATTGAAAGCTTTGACTTTAAAACTAGAGGATTTATGTAAGTCTATCTATAATACTTATAAAACTCTTAATATCTAACTCATTTTCTACTTACAAGGAGTTTCTCTTGAATCTTTACTCATTGTCCACTTACTGTAGTTTGTCTTAAATCTTACACTCTAACACTAGAGGTTTTCTGTAAGTATATCTTTAGTACCTTATAAAACTCTTAATATCTAACTCATTGTCTACTTACACACAGTTTCCCTCAAATCTTTACTCATTGTCCACTTACCTATAGTTTATCTCAAATCTTACATATGTAAATTAATATCAAATATGATAACTAATTTGAACTATATACACATCAAGGGTACTTAAAAGATATTTTATATAAATAAAAACAACATTTGATAGATAAAATTGAATCAATCCATACAAAGAGAATATTCAGGTTCCCTCCTATCTGGACATATAAATAAACTAGCCATTGATCATATGTAAACTAACAAACATAAAAAAGTAATACAAGAAATTAGAAATAGGAAGAATCAAATTGGCTCAAATGAGCATAAACTGAATAAAAGTAAAGAATTAGGTTGCCTCCTAACTTCCTTAGAGTCTTTTAAATGGATTTTAATGTTAGGGCGGTAAGGAGGATTTGAAAACCTCCTCCTTTAGGATTTTGCGTGTACCACATTAAGGTCTTGTCCTTTCAATATTTGAGATTGTCCCTTTCTTTCTCTTTTTAGGCTCATGACATCCTCTTAACTTAATGATATCTTGAAAGAGTAATAGGATTTAACATCTATCTCATTAAGACAATAGTAGGAATCATTATAAGAGAAATAATAGTTCATCTTATTTTATATATTAAAATTATCCTTGATGTTCCTCTCTTCTTCCTTAATAGTAACTTCCTCTCTCACAGCTTCCTCTTCTTGACATCCATTATTTTCTTACAATTTTCACCAAATGTATATCTTCTTATAGTCTTTTATATTCTCATTTATCATGCTTAGCAAGGTCTCTTACTCCATTATCAATGGAATTGGCCATATGCTCCATTATTACCTCAAAAGTTCTATTTTGAAGTTTCCAACTGACCAACCCTTGCATTTGATCTCTTAACTCCGTTGCAGGTTGCATTAGTAATTCTTTTAATGGCTAACTTTAAAGATGGCTTGCCTTCATGTTGTTGTTAGTCATAAGTCAAAGACGGAGGACGCTGTTCAGTGGCTTAATTATCCCATATGAAATTTGTATTATTTCTCTACCCTAGATATACATTATTATAAAGTTGTGTCTAATTTAGTAGTAATATCCATAGTAATCAAATTGTTTAGTTGTTTTGACAAAGTGATTTCTAACTTGGATTCTATGCTCTCCCCCAAATAACTCACATGATAATGTTGGTTCTAGGCTCATTGCTACACTTAGATTATCCAATTTCCTTCTTTAAACCTCTACTTGAGTTACTGTTATAGTGGTAGCATCCACATCATGTATATATGTTTAGTTGATTTCCTACTTAACTGCCATTAGTAATTGTTCTTTATCATCTCCTTAATCAACTTTAGAGTAGGTATTGAATTTTTTTAATAGAAGGGCCCCTAACTGCTATATCAAATATTTGCTTTGTAGTATAATTTAGCATTTACAAAAAATTTAAAATTGCAACCAAGTAGATATCCTATGGTCTGGAAACTTTCTCAATAGATTCTTATATTTCTCCTATATCTTATATAGTGTTTTATTGTCATACTTTTAATAGAAAGAGATATCATTTCTTAACTTTGCATAATTTCACATGGTTTTGTGCTCTTCCTCCATATTAGCAAGAACTAAAATAGCTTCAAGTATAGAAGTAATTAGGTAAAATTATAGTTTAAGTAAAGAATATAACAAAAGGTAATACAATATTGTGTAAAAAAATAAAATGACTAGACGAATAATTCTCTAATCTCCTAAATACCAATTGCTTCCTTGATAATGGTGCTAAAAACTTATTATTAATGTTGGGTCCCGTTTCCGGAACCCAACCTTGGAATCATAATTCGAAAGAAAAAGGTGGGTGAAAACCAACGAAATCAAAAAGTGGAAGCCAAAGGAAGCGGAAGCTTAAGGAGCCAAAGAAAACGAAAGGCTCGGAATCAAAGAAAACAATTCGCTTAAGAACAAAAACTGAAGGTTAAATTCCGACATCCGAAAACGTATACTTTAGAAAAACTAGCGTTGGAAACTCAGGACACACTTGGTCTACGCAATTCCAAAGCGGTATATTTTTTTTCATTTTTTTCATCTTTATTCAAAGCAATACACTTTCAAAACGTTTTAGGAGATCATAAATTCTCAAACCTTAATTCATTGGGTTCTTCACTTTCAATCATATCCTATGGTTTAAAAATCTTATTTTTTTTCATAAACATCTCACACATTGCCATATACCAATCAATCCATAACAAAGAGCACTTCAATATTTCAAATCCATCGACACAATCATCGGACCTCCTGTCCGGAATCCAATCACAATCAAACACATTCATATACCCATAGCACTTCAATGATTCTCAATCATCAAAATCATCGAACCTCCTGTCCGGAATCCAAACGCAATTAGTCACATTCATATACACATAGAACTTTAATAGCCAAGACATATTCACATTCATCTCATCTCATCCATATACCATTCACATACCATATCCATACACAAATTTATATCCCAATTCCATAC
>JANIJH010000008.1:65072844-65093132 GCA_024520975.1 Erythroxylum areolatum | reverse complement strand
AAAAAAAAGTACACAGATTTGGATTAGTTTAGACTGATAGTCTTAAGGTTTCCAACGCAAACGCTTCTTTGATATTTGTTCACGGATGTCGGAAATCGGTTTCGATTCTATTTGTATTCGATTCGTTGCTTCCGCATTTTGTTATTGATTCGCCTTCGGATTCAATTTATCCTATTTGAATTCGCTTTGTTTCCTTCGTTTTTCGGTTGGGATTCGGTTTTCGGATCGGGTCCCAACATCTTTAACTTTTGATATCCAAATACATTGATTATTGATTTGTAATAAATTAGAGACACATTTCTACAACTTTTATGAAGAATCTGAATGTTAATTATATCTTTAAACATTTCAAAAGCTGGCTGGATGTAGAGTTAGGAGTTCTGCTATAGTTTAAAAACAGTCTGAACTCTTTTGGATATAACTTTTAGTATACTAAATCAAATTGTATGATTCTAGTGTTATTAGAAATTGGAAACATAGTGGAACAATTGCCTAGAAGAAAATGTTTCTGAAATACACCATTTTTGCTATAACTGGAATGTTTTTACTAAACATGCTTCGGTATTTTGGCTATATTTTGATCTGTAGATTTAAAAATGAAATGATTCTTGATTTAAATTGAACTGGAGACATTTTGCTTAAAATTTTAAGAAGAAATTGAATTTGAATTCTGTCCTTAAGGGTCTTGAAAATGAGCTTGAAAGTAAGTCTTAGCTTAAGCAGTAGCACTACCAGGGATATAAATCAGGTCCTATTTTTATTGAATAAAATATATTGATATAGGCCAAATTAGACAAAGATGTCTTCACAAAAGTTATAGATTATTATCTTAGCTTTTTATTGGTATAAATTTTGTAATTTTTGGATATTGTAATTGAGAAATATAAGGTGTACAACTTTAATGCATGATCAAGCATTAGCCAAAATTTCAAATGTACATAGTATGTGGTATTTTGAGCATAACTCATAGAATAATGAACTAAATTGAATGATCTTTGTATCATTAGAAACTTAAAACATTGGAGAACAACGTGCTAGAAGGAAGTGTTTCCTAATTTTGTCATTTACCTTATTAGAATAATTACGTAAAGTTGAACCGAAAGCATATTATAAGAAAACAATATGAAATGATCAATTGGGTTATGAAATTAGTTTCACATTGTTTTATTATGTTCCAAACCCTAAGTACAAATTATATTAAAGAGGGTTTTGCTATCTAAATGATAAGGTGAAAAAATCTCGATAAGATACTCAGAATTGTTATTGAACATGCATTGTGCATATTGTCTATACATTGATGTGCATAAAGAAAGACTTATACATTTTTGCAAAATTGTGATATATGTAAATGTGTTTTGTATGATATAGAGGAGCACATTGGACGCCAGTCGGATATTGCTGGACCATCTAGGAAATATCATATTGTAGTGTACTGTGAGTAACCTAAGATGGTTTCACCTTGATTTGTTTTGTTTATTACTGAATTGAATTTGATATTGATGAATGTGTACTGAATTCCGAACAATAATTGTCTAAGGCATTTGATGCATGTGAATATCATTGGAAGTGCTACTTGTATGTGAATGAGACTACCTACTTAAATATTCTGATTCTCAACTGGAAAGATGAATGCCAGATTTATGTTCGATGACCTCTAAATGATATTTGAATTCTCAACGAAAGTTGAAGACCAAACTTAGGTCCAATGACTATGAGATTTTGATTGTGAATGATGAATGTTTGCTATACATGACTTAATTCTGTATTTGATGCATTTCATAAATACATGCTCAGATAAAGGAGCTGTGACCGAAGTAGCCAGTATGAAAGTGTTTACACGTAGAGCTTTGCTCCGCGATTGCTGTTTCTGCACGTAGAGCTATACTTCGTGATTCTGTTCTAGCTGAGTCCAATGGGCACTAGCTATATATGTATATGATAGGCTCTCGATCACAATAATAAAAACGAATGCGAGTCTCATGCATATAGCATTCATATATGATTGAAATTCATTAAATGATTTGTAAAGCTAAAAAGTAATGATAAATTGATATGAACTATTTGACTATATGAACTGTGTGATTATATAATGATTGAATTTTGTTATATGAGTGAGCCATTAAGATGGTTACTCAACTGAGTTCGCAAAACTCATAAAAAATTACAACGTGGCTTTCAGGGTTTGGTAAAGAACTCCAAAGAGGCTTCGAGTAAGAGTTCCAGGTCATTATTAGTGTGCGCCTGCATATGTCTTCAGTGAATTTTGTGTTTTTAAATTATGTTCCGCAAGAATTGTACAAAGTGTATGTTTATAATTTGGTAATAATATGACTTTATGATTGTAAGTATTTTGTTCTGTAATGGGCCCAAGTGATTATTGAAACTCTGATGAGTCCAATAATGATTGTAATTCTTGTGACTGAAATTGTTTATAAACAAGTTGGATCAAAATTGATTATTGATTTTCCACATATATGTACTTCGTTTCAAACAATTTGCAATGAGTTTTAATCGATGACTGTTTTAGCATGCTGCTTTTGCGAGCTTCGTACTCAAATATCACTTAGGATGTCGGGTACATGTCTTGTGAGAGTGGGGTGTTACTCAAAGTGTAGCTCAAGACTACATGAATGTATTGGAGTGCTGGGAGTCGTAGTGAGGAGGTTTTAGATTTACTTGGGTCATAATCACCGTTGTTGCTAATCATGTTCCAAAACTATCAGGAGGACATCTCATAAGGGGATCGTCAAGTCCAAATACTCCCTCATATCGATGAAGTCTACATCGTAGAGGCCCATAATGATTGAGAAGTCTAAATCACTTATTCAGATCATCTCCCTAAGCAATTGAAATTGGAAGGTATTCTGTTTGTCCCATGTATGGCGTCCTTTTTCCACCAAGAAAGTAGAGAGCACCTCCAAAGTTAACTCATGGTAGGAGGGCTCCACTATATCAAAAATATGGGCCAGGCACCAATATTGATAAGCTTCCAAACTTGTTGCACTTGTCTCATTTGCTCTAATGCTTCTTAGTCAATGTGACGTTTCGTGACAAACGTCTTTTCCTTCAACTGCTAATACTGCTCTCCATGTGCTTCTTGGGTCTTCAGACAACCCCTCCTTTCATTGTAACTTATACAAAACTTCCTTCTCGCATCGTGGTATGGTCATTGTGCCTAAAACTTAAAATAAGTGTGAGAAAATTTGCAGATAATTTACAGTAATACACTTACGTTAAACTTTGTATTCTCTATAAGCTATTAAATGTGAAAACAATTAATCAACAAAACTTAAACACATAGAAATAATTAATAAATTAACACAAATAAATAAATAAATAAAACATTTTAGAAAATTAACTAATAAACTAATTAATTTCAGAATTAGAATTTGAAATATTGCAATTAACAAATTAAGCTGACCTAATTGTTAAATTACTTATTTTAACCCTAACTCTAAAATTAACAACCCTAATTGTAACATCCTAGTTTGATAATGATATTATGTAATGTGTTGTACATGCATTTTATGGAGTATGCTTTATTTATGGTATACTAGAGTAATTTAAGCATTTAAATGTATTATTAAGGTTATAACGGAGATCACAGATAAACCAGAAGTGGTTCTGGACTCGATCGGAAATTTTTCGAAATATTTTTGAAAACTCCATATATGGAATGAGTCTGAACGAGCTTTAAAAGCCCTAAAATGTGCTTTCGATGTTTAGGCGACATTTTTGACTGAAATTTGGACGATTTCGATGACATTTAGTGATTTTTGGATTCAATCCGAAAATTCTTTCGGGCAACCGAAAAGTTACCAAATAATTTCAAAACATGATGAAAAGCTCCAGAATTAGGATCAGAGTCCATAGAAACTAAAACAATTCAAAATAGAGGTTGTTTGAATAGAATTTTGGTAATCCAAAAGTATTGGACTAAAGTGCCCTTTTTGGAAAATAATGGGTATTGAGGATTTTAAACCCATTTGAAATTTTTAAAAGCATCCAATCAATAAGTGTTGATCTTAGTTAGATTATTTCATGGTCAATTTGATGATAAGAAAGTTGTGAAATATTTTCAGGATTTAAGTCGGTTAGTTGGTGAATTAAATGCATTAAAGGGAAATTTGGTCTTTTGTATGCATTAAAGGCCAAATTGGTATTTTTAAAAGGGAATTTGGTAATTTTATATGGTCTTGGTGGAAGGATGAGTCATTAGAAGAAAATCAATTGGAAGGTGACATGTGGAATCCATTAAATGAGTATAAAAAAGCATAAAGTAAGACATTTAACTTCATTCTTTAACATAATCGTGAGCGTTTGAGAGAGAGTAAATGTGAGAGACCAAAAACAAAAGTGAAAAGAAGAGAAGCAAGTGTGAAGGTCGAACAAGGAGAGAGGAAGAAGAGGGCTTCCATTGTTCATGGGTTTTGATGGAGATTTGAAGAGATCTTGATCAAGCAGAGGTGTTCAACAAATGCCCAAAAGATTGGAGGAAAAAGTGGTAAGTTTTTCTAACTTAAATTCCTAAATTTTGTGTGTTTTTAGTATGGGATGGATGTGTTTAAGATCAATGGTGGCTTGGTGTTATTTTGGTATTTCTTTGCATGGAATTGGTTGAATATGATAAGAGAGTAACATGTAGTATAATTATGTCTTAGGTCTGTTTGAACCAGTCCTATTGTTTTAGCCATACATTAGCCTACAAACCTCCAAATTAGGTGGTTACAATTGAAACTGAAACTTAAGTCATATTACTAAAAATATCTAGAGAAATCTAGACCTAATTCCAACTGAATGTGGTTGAAAATGGAGATTGATTATGGTAACTTAATAGTATCCCAGTGTGTGAAGTAGCTTGTGATATTTTATACATGTTTCATGATTTCAAAGTTTAAATGACATGATTTTTAATGATATAAAAAGTAAAGACATAGGGGAACAAATTTCTAAAAGACTTTAAAACCTAATATGAACTTTTCTATGTGAAAATTAAGGAAAAATTGGAGTTATGGATTCTAGACATGGATAGTCGTGACTCATCATACATAATTGTGATATGGTAAATTAAATTGGGTGAGATTTTTTTTGAAGAAATTTTTAAGTTAGAATGGGTAAAATATGATATTTAAGTGACTGCTGAAGTTAGATTTGGAAACGAAGAACAATAGGTTAGCTTACAGAAGTAACCAAAAATACGATTAGCATACATGTTACATGATTAAATACTAATATCGAATTTGGTTAAACGGAATTATAGTTTTAATATCTTATTTCCAAATTTGGAAATAAATGCCTAAGTGAAATATGTTTTGTGTAGGTAAAGGAGAGGCACCGAATGCATGAGCGTATTTGGCGATATGTTTGTGAAGTTGTGAGTGTATTTTAATTATTTTATATGAATAAATTCTTTGCAAAAGAATCGACAACATATGAGTGTCCTTTAAATTGATTTTATGCAAATGATTTTCATTTGATCGCGAAATGAATAGTTATGATGAGTTTTATGTAAATGATATTTTACAAGTGAATAATGCTAGTATAAATGTATGCTTTGGCAATATATGAGTTTTAATTTGAAAGTTAAATTTTATATGATTGGGAGTTACTTTGAAATAATTCAATTATGAATCCTCCCAAACTTGATTTAGAAAATAAGATGAGTCGTAAATATAAGAGTTGCTTTTGCCTATGGTACACTGCTAGGCTTTATATATGTTATGATATCGGTATGATTATGGCAATTAACCTATTACGAAAGCGATGTAAAATCAGTTTCGTGACTTATTATAGGTAAGTGATGTAGAACCAGCTCTATAACTACCAGTCTATAGTGGTTAATATGTTACAAGTAATCGATGTAGAACTAGCTCTGTCACTTTATGTAACATACCACTCTCATAGAGCTTATACCCAGCATATCAAAGTATATCTGAGCACGTTGTCATAACCCAGTACCACATTGGGCATATGAAAACTGTCGCATACCCAGGCTAAGGACACTCACCATATCCTTAATTCGACTATGCAAGGCTAATTGAATATGTCTCCCTTTTTAAAAAAATTGTGCAGCACAATGATTGTATTTCAAATTTTTCAAAACTTAATCAAATACCTACAAACAATTTTAAACACATTTCTATATTCACATCAAAAATTTTACCACAACTTTAGGACTTTGAAGTCCACTCAAAGCAATCTCAATAACAATATCAAAGTTCATACATAGGTCTTTTACAACAACAAAACAATTAAGAGTTAAATTTATATAGTCATAAAGCATATCAACATAACTAATCTAATAAAAATAGTAAAATAGTTCTTGAACCGCTATGCAATTAAAGTACCAAACAGAAACTACCCACGTGCGATAAAGCCTCGAAATGTTAAAAGACCGCACAATCCACTCAAAGCTTCAAGCTCACTAAATTAACTTACATGGTTGGAAAGCAGAGGGGGTGAGTACACTATGTACTCGGTAAGTAGGAAAAAACATATGTTGCAAATAGAATTCGATACACACCAAGACGGTATAATTAACCTACGAGGTGAAGATACATCACATAGAAACACATAAGCCTAGCCTATGACTTAACGTATACTTGTTAGGAATCATATAGGCCTAGCCTATTAATCACTCATCGTGTGAACATAGGTTCCAGTTCTAGTAGACATAAGTAGAAAGACATCACATGTATAAATCAAATCTCTTCAAAAAATAAATATCATAATAAGTTAAAACAATCATGTGTGTCATCATTAGTCTGCCAAACTAATGTGCACACCTGCCGATTTTCGATATTGGCTTGACTTTCATCTGTGGTGAGTATGAACTATAGTCGACAAGAGTATCATGACCCTAGGTGATGACCTCATCGGTGTCCAGACCCTAGGTGTGGAGTCAACTATAAGTCCTGTAGAAAGGTATCGATACAGGGACTCGATTTTTATGTACCAATGTCAAGGGTACAAGGGTTGCTTAATCTGATGTGCCTAGCACATGATTGGCGAACCTTACTTGATTTTTGTACTTAATATTTGAATATGATTTTTGTGATTGGTATATGGGATTACACTCTTTAAATCTATGTGTCCAAAGACATAAGATAAGAGGACTCACATGAGTTTGATTCCTTATGCTTCAGCTATAGGATCAATCATGTACGCTATATTGTATTAGTCTTGATGTATCGTATGCTCTAAGTGTTAAGATCATGTACCAATAGGACCCTGGTGGGGGTCACTGGGTGGCTGTCAAGAATATCTTTAAGTACTTGAGAAGAATTAAGGATGTATTCTTAGTATATAGAGAAGGTGATCTTGTAGTAAGCGGGAATATTGATGCCAATTTCCAATCCGATAGGAATGACTCTAGATCTCAGTCTGGATATGTATTTATACTGAATGGTGGTGCAGTCAGTTGGAAAAATTCCAAACAAGAGATTATTGCAAATTTGATGACAGAGGCGAAGTATATTGCAGCTTCAAAGGCAAAAAAGGAAGCAGTTTTGATCAAGAAATTCATCATGAAACTTGGTGTGATTCCGAGCATCGTTGACCCAGTGCAGTTGTATTATTACAACAACGGGGCTATAACGCAGGTGAAGGAACTAAGGTCTCATCAGAAGTCCAAACGTGTACTTAGATGCTACCATTTGATTAGAGAAATCATTGTTAGAAATGATTTCAAGATAGAGAGAATTCCTACCAATCAGAATATAGCTGATCCATTGACTAAGCCTATTTTCCAAAAAAAATTTGTGTCACATGTTCATGCCTATGGTATTAGATATCAAGGCGATTGGATTTAGTGCAAGTAGGAGTTTGTTAAAGAAGTGCTCCAAAGGTAATCACCTTTAGCACTTATTGTACAAATCATTTTATGGTTAATAAAGGCATTTTTCATTATTTTGATGTTCTTACATTTATAGATTTGATGTTAATCTTAAATTGATTTAATGAACTCTTTAATACAAAACATAGCATGGAGGAAATCATGATGAGATCATGATAATGAGATTCCTATCATGTGTAGTTATGTTAGTATCTAAACTTTCCCTAGTGACAGGATTAATGAGATGGGATATAATTAATCTGGATAGATTAGCACATGTAATAGTCCTTGATTAGATAAAGCAATAGATCTCATAAGCTGTAGATATGAGTTGTTTAGGGTTAACATGTGGATGCTTACTAAAGGTATGAAGTGCATTGGATTGACCTACTTTAAGACAATCATATAGATATTCTACTTCAATGTCAATGATAATCTCATCAAAGCAATGGTGCAAGTATCCTTTGACTTGAGGTGCTTAAAGATATCTCATATACTGATCCTGTGCTTTGACTCCATTCATCGGTGCCTTTTAGGGGTTACTCATAGGGTGGTAATTGGGTATAGCTTGAGGTATTTGGAGGTAATTTAGTAGTCAATAAAGGATTCACCACTCCAGATAGAAGGAGATGATACCCACGACCTCTTATCGAGGTCATTACTTGGGACTCTCTGGCCAAAGCAGATATGTGTCATAAAGGGAGTCTTCAATGATACATAGAGTAATGAGATCTTCAGGATAATATATAATATCACTTGGATTAGATGTGACGTGGTCAGTTTAGTGGGAGTTGACACTTTGACTATACTCTGAACCAAGTGGGGTATAGATAGTGAAAGGATGAATTGTATGGCAACACTGCCTATGGAAACATTGCATATGGAAGGGTTCGTAGTCAAACCATTGACTTTTCGGTCAATTAGGGGTCATGACATATTGCTAAAAACCGCTCTTGACTTAATTGAATTAAGTGTTAATTTAAGTGGCCAACATAATCAGGAACCTAATGAGTCACACATAAAGGAGATCCAAAGGATGAGTAAAATGGTCTTGAATGGTGATTCAAGATATGAGAGAGTGTTTTAGGATTGTACCGCCATGTGATCGTGGTAGAAAACATTGCATGGAATGGATTAGAAACAAGTGTTGATGGCTGCCAATTTGGTCATTAACTTCCCAAAACTTCCATTACTGCATGTTATTCATGTTCATTAACTTCCCATAACTTCTATTAATGCATTATATTCATGGTCATTAACTTCCTATAACTTCCATTAATGCATGCTATTCATAACCATTAACTTCCTATAACTCTCCATTGGTGATGGGGGTTATAGAAGGCCAAATGGTGCAAAAAATATAGATGATTTATGTGCATCTTTTGAAAGACACAAGTGAAGGAAAGATTCTTTCTTACACACACTTTTTCTCTCTAACTCTCACAAGAGCTATTGTCTTTACTAGGACAAAGAAAGAATTCTAGCCATCTCCAAGTGAGGTTTGATCCTTCTATCTTCGTGGGGATTTTCATTAAAGACAGTCTACATTGGTTGTTATGGTTTACGACAACCCAATGAGAGAACATTAAAGAACGAAAGAGATTGTCGGAAAGGTATGTAAACATATTACATTTCATGTTTTTGTTTTATATATCTATATGTATAAGTAGATCTAGTTTTTGAGGTTTCGTTTTATTTTCCACTGCATATATTTGATAAATATTATGTATCAATAAAAATATGACTTAGTTGAGTAACCAGAGCGACATTCATTACAAATGTTTGCCTCCGCATGAAAAAACTAAGTTCATGCCCTTAAAGAAAAATCAGCAAAAAGAATGTTTTAAAAAATAAATAATAAAAATACAAAAAAAAACCTACCCAATATGTTAGTACCTTGATTTTTTATTAAAACCTAATGAGGAATAGCTACACTTTTGATTTGACTGAATGATTATCAATGTGTGTGTGCAAGTGATAGAGGTGAATAGACTCAACATTAAAATTTTGATTAGTTTGTATATTTAGTCCAAGGTGTTTAGATGCAGATTTTGCTTGTTAATAAGTTAGAACGACTTGAAGGATTGTGTTTATAGTTAAATTTGTTTCGCTAAGTTAAAGCCATTTTCTCATTATTGCATATGCATGTTTTGTGTTGTCTTGATTTGTTTGATTGTTTTTGTTTGCTTGAGGACAAGCAAATGTTTAAGTGTGGGGATGTGATAAGTGTAAATTGAATCGTGTGTTTTAGGGCATAGTTTGATATGTGTTTATCCATTAATCCGATCATTTAGTATGTGTTTAGGTTAGAATTGTGTTAGTTTGTTAATTATTTGTGTTTTAAGTGTTTTATGGGCTAGTACAAGCTTTTGAGCTTAAATATAATATTTTTGAGGTACCTTGATGTGTTTGCTAGTATTTCAGGGTCAATATCGAAGAACGGAGGAGTTTTGGAAGACGTTCGAGCCAAAACAACGACCCATGATCGTGACCTATCAAACCACGATTGTGATAGAAGGCTTAGATATAGGCCACAATCATGGCTTGCAGGGCCACGGTCATGGCCTGCATTAGGTAAACGCGCAGACACTCATAAATGTCAAGTTTTGAGGGATTTTTTTGAACCTTTTAGACCCCAAAAAAGGAGCTTTTGCATCAGCCACTTTTGAGAAACCCTAGAGAGAGTTCATCAAGAGACTGAGAAAGAGAAGGAGCAAAAGAGAGGTGGAGAAGGAGCTGACTCGACATACTTTTTGGATTAGCAGTTTCCCAATGTCGCTACCTCCCATCATCCGTTCAGATCGTATTTTCTGTTTATTTTCCATTTTTATTGTTGTATAGAATTGGGAATAACAGTTTGATGATAGGATTTTTTAATATTGAGATGTTCTAAACACACCTTCGAAGTTTTATCTTTGAATTAATGAAATTTGATTGTTTACGTGTTATTTGGATTTATTGTGATTTGGATTTATTGTAATTTAAATTCTATGATTATAATTCAATAATAAATTGAGAGGGAGAACTGAATGATAAATAATTAAATTGGGCCAATGAGAGTTTAGTGATTTAATAAAGCAAGAATTAAATCAAATTGGTAAATTGTTTGAAGAGAGATCTTGCATAGGTTTCTTATAGTTTATTGGACAACTTCAGAGCTAATTAAGGTTTTGGATAAGTTGTTAATTGAGAGATTGCAATTTTCATAATCTAATTAGGATTTATAATTTAGGATTAATGGTTATAACTCGAGAGAGAGTAATCAACCCTAGGATCGTCTAGAACCAATAATCTAGTAATTCCTAATCAATTAGGTTAGAGTTAAGGATAGGTAAAACTCCTTTAAGTTGATTCTTAGGTGTGTGTTGCAACTGCTAAATTATTAATATTTTTGTGATTAATTTTTTATTTAATTTTATTGATCGAATTGAATTCTCATTTTAGTTTCGTTATATTTTGAGTTTTTATGATTCTGGCCTTAAATTTTAGGATTAGACTATCCCTCCTCATAGAGTCGACACCTTAGGTACTACGCTAATGAATCATGTGCTTGCGAATTATCAAAGGTATTTATTAAAACTTACACACATCAAACACATGCTCAGTGGACAATAAGGGCATAACCAAAGAATATAAAAAAGTCCAATAAATGTAAGAAATTCCTTATTAATTATGGAACTTATTTTTATAACACCATTTTGATATTAATTAATCAATGTTTGAGAAATATACATAGGTACAAAGATAATCTAGTACCAATGTAAAGAGAAAACAATGATTGCAATCCACAAATTCATCGTGTAATGCTTCAACAAATGTTATACATGTTAAAAAAGACCCTTGAAAATCAAGAAAGCATACAAACAATGATTAAAGGAAGAGGCAAAGGAGAGGTACAGGTAGGACCAAGGGCAGAGGGAGAAAGATGAGTGTATATGGAGTACACTTTAATTAGTCAACTGGCCCAATTGAGTACTATGTAAGTTAACAAAAATTTGGAATATTTTAATTTTAGCATTTCAAATTTTGTTTTAAATAACCATGCTCATTTTCATGTTTAAATAGCATGGAGATAATGTTCAGATCATGAGGCCAAATGGCCAATAGCTCATAAAAGATCTATTGATGTAGATTGTATTACACAAACTTAAATTGATTTTCAACCAAAAGGATTACAATGGAATTGTGAGAATAGCATCACTTCTTTTGCCATGTGAAAAGAGGCAATTCAACCTTTAGAGGAAGTGAAAATTGATTTTTGAAATTGTAGTGAATTTCTCTTTGTTGACTTGTTTCATTTTAGACCCGTTTGGAAATTGAAGCTGTAATGAACTTGAAATTCGTTGGAAATTGAAGTAGTGAAATTGTTTGTTATTGTGACATATTGGAAGTTGGTAAAATGGAAGTTAGTTAAATGACTATTAAAGTTGTTATGGTACATATGTCTTTTGGAAGTTGGTTAAATTTTTAAATTACCATTTTGGAGTTGTTATGGATATTATGTTCATTTGATTTGCCAACAATAGAATTAAAAAAACAATTGAAAACAAGTTGAACTACAAATATCACTTTAAAAGCTAATAATATATTTGTCCTTATAAATAAAATAAATTTTTAATCCAACAAGAAAGTCCTAACAAATTACCATGACACAATATCAAATTTTATGAAGTTCATATTCTTTAACTTTTCAATAATTATAATTATAATTATAAAAATAAAGAAAGCAACGGGTCAGGTTGGGCCCAACCCCTTTTTTATAAAAACAAAATACAAAACGACATCATTTTTAATAAAATGACATTGTTTTGCCTATAAGATTCGAGATTTGAGCCGGACTTAACTTAGCGAGCTCGAGCCTGAGGCTTGAAATTTTGCTCCATAATAGGTCCAAGGTCTTGCCCAAGGCCTGGTCAATCTAGGCCTAGCTTATTCATTACGGGTCGGGTCCTTTTTGCCATCCTTATATAAAAATAACTAGAAATATTATATCACTTACAATAACCTCATATAATCTTCTTATCTCAGATATTGTATATTTTCGTGCCATTCCAATTCACTTTGTAGCTCATGTATGTTATCCACGCGCATACCATCTTTTAACTTCTTGTTCTCAACATTAAACCTTTTATTCTCAAGTCTCAATTTATCTATAATGCACTTTGCCTATTTGCCAAAATTTTTATCTACCCATATAAAAAAAACCACATCACCCTTATTACAATATTGTTATAATAAACATTATTGATTATCAATAACAGTTATCTTACTAAATACCAATGGATTGATTATTAATAAGGAAATACCTCATACTTAAGATATCTTTAAATCTTCTTCCAGGGTTGTCATTGGCCTAAGAAGTAACCAAATGGCTTTGACCTCCGCATTGACAAAGAACCTCCTCACCAAATTGCTTTTCACTACAACGCCTTCTATTTGAGTTTGAAGATTCACCATCCATTACAATTGGAAAAATTCTACACAAATTAAAAATGAAATTAAGGGCCAGGATGTTAGAAACTCAATATAACTTAATGTAACCAAAAAAAAACATGAAACTAATGTCTTAAATATGTATAAATAGTCTATGAAAGTGGGTTTGCTCCTATAACTTGAATGAGGTTTTGCTGCTATAGGTTCAAAATAAATGAAGTATAACACAAAAAAACCTATCAAATTGTGCTATACTTCAATTGTTTTGTGTTATACTTCAATATATTTTGCTCCTATAAATACAAAATAAATTGAAGTATTGTACAAGACACCTATCAAAATAAATTAGTCATTTATAATCAATAACAACAACAACAATAATCTTATTGCACAAGGCTTCCCGTTTAGTGAGGGTCGGGAGAGAGACATCAATTGTATGTAGCTTTTCTTTTCCATTTTACAAAGAGTCTATTTCCATCGCAAAGGAATAGCCTTACTATAATCTACATATCCTAATATAATCTGCATAGTATACAATTTGGGCTTTTTTCCTTTGCATAATCTGCATGTGTTAATATATATTAATGCCTATGATTGAAGTGTACCAGTCTTAACCAAGAAGTTGTTTAATCTAGCAAGCAATCAAAGTGCTACCTCCCATAAGAAAGAACAAGATTAATCCCATGATAAAGAACATGATTAATATTCACCATGGTCAGAAGAATAAATTTAACAATTACATACGTATGCACAAAATCACGTATGTTTGGAATATGATTGCAACAATGGTTGATTTAGCATCAACCAAGCAATGGTGAGCTGGGGATAGTAGCATGCAGTGGTTGAATTAGCAGGAAACAACAGATGAACCCACACAAAGCAACAAACACGAATGAGCTCATAGGAAGCAACAAAACCTATAATGCCTGTGCAATGTAAGAGATAAAGGTACCTTAATCAAATCAAGAGGCTAAAGATGGACGTTGGAGAAAAACAAAAGCTTGACATGTACGAAGAGATTTACACAGATGTGGATGTTGTGAATCGACAGTGAAAGAAAAATACTGGAAGATAGGAGTGTTAGAGAATTGAGTTAGAAGGACCAATATGGGCCCTTTTTTTTTCCTTTAATAAACACCTTTACTCACACTAATTTCTCATAATAAAATATTGTTTAGCAATTTTACTTGCTATGATTTATATAATAAACCCCAATTCTTATTTAAAATAAGTAGTATGCACACTATTTAAGTCCTCATATTGAGTAGGTAATTATTTTAACTAATAAACTAAAAAAAATTAGCATCAATTTCACTTGTATTTCAAACAGAACTACAATAACAAACTCATTTCAATTTATACTATTAACATAATAGGCCAGGCGTGTTAATGAATTTATAAATAAATTATACAATGAAACATTCAAAATTATTTGGTTACAAACATGTAAATGTTGATTTCTTTCACATCTGATGGTTCTTCAAACAATTGACAATTCAATATTTGCATTAAAATCATTGTTGAAGTGCGCAACTACTGAACGTTGGGAAATCCTTTGATCACAATGCATGTTATTTTGCTAGCGAATTCAGCCCGCGGACGTGGGTTGGGACTTCTGTCGAGGGGGAATGTTAAGCCAAATTTTCATGTTGTCATATGCAGTGAAACCAATTGCCACAGAAGGGACAATCTGCCAATTGAATTTCAGCACATCAGATTTCTGAATCAGAATCAAAGCCATTAGGTGAAAAACATAGGATACATGAATTTCAAAAAAGTTTCCCTCTACAAAGAATCAGGTGAGTATCTCTGTACAGTTTTCTTCTTCAATGCACTTTGACCTTCATCATCATCTTATCAGGACAGGATAAGCAAGGCCACTATCTTACAGGCATACATTTGTCAATCATTGGGACCAGCATAGAAAGATCAACTTCGTTACAAACTGGATATACCTATATAGATTACCTGAGAGTATTTTGATGGTAGTGTCTAGCTGAATGCTCAAAAAACTTTTTATCTGATAGACTGCTGCAATTAGAGCTTTATCATAACACAGATGTTTACGCACACTATAATTGTATCTCTTTCGGCTGCAAAAGTTATACCTAGAGTCCCGGATAGATAGCAAACTACAAGCCAGAAAGCACATTAAAAATTCAGGGTATTACCTTTATATAATTAATGCTCAGACCTGCAAATAATTGTCTCCATCCCTGATTGCGGACTATAGTAGAAAGACCGTTCCAAGTGTTTGTATATCTGCCATTTCCTTGAATAGAAGGTTGCAAACTTTCCACCTGTGAAATAGAAATTTAAATTTTTTGAAAATTTCCCACCGACCAAATTTTCATCGTAGTTCAAGACAATGTGCACATCTGAATTCTCAGACGGGCTGGAGATACTAACTGCACAGCATAATGCCTCTAAACATTTTAACATGATCACCTAACACAATAGTTTGAAGAAGTTTACAACGAGATGATCAGTCAGCTTGGTTAACCAAACATCATTGAATTGAGTAGGAAAACCAACTGGCTACATATGTGGATATCCACAACCAAAACAGGCACTTACTTGAGACCATGAACATGTATGCAAGTTTCTAGCAAGTAGCATAAGATTCATTGCATTTGTAGACAGTTCAATAGACAATGATTTCCCTACTAAAACGTATGAATATTAACTGATACCTGCATCTGTCTTCTAACAACGTCTAATGGATATGTAAATGTCTGCCCAAACAATCCAGCTAGAGCTCCACATGAAAGGCGCATGAGAATGGACTTCTGGTGCTCTTCAGGAACGTGCCTCTTTAGCTCTTCGTATACATAAAACTTCAAACCAGCATAAGGGAGGATTCCAGCGAGTGTTGGACCTGGACAAGCAAAGATCAATCTTATGGCTTTGGCTAAATTTAGAACACATGTAACTTAACTCCCATCATGGAATTCCTAGATTGATGATTTAACGACAGTCAGAGTACAAAAGATCACATAAAGCACGAAGGTCAAAGAAAAATTATAACATTATTGAACAGTGTAGTTATAAAAGCAAACTTCAAATAGATATTCTGAAAAGGGCTACTCCCCAATAAAAATATCTTAAATGTTCATTTGGGGAAGCACACCTATGCCTCGGTATAGTGCCAGCATTCCTCCTTCCTTGTAGACAACTTTGATTACATCTTTTATACCTCTATAAGCAGGTTGCGCATAAATACTTTTAATGCCAGGCCTGAAACTTCCTTTTGTGTTCGTGACCTATAGAACCATTATATATAAGATGGCAGTTAGAGATGATTCATGAAACCCAATTCTTGGTTGATCATTTTGAGGGTAACCATTACGCATGAGCAAGGCTTTCTCCTTCTATCGAAATATCAGAGAAGCTATAATTTCAGAAATAATGGAAACTGCTTTTTCAGCAGTAAAAAAGGGGAAAAAATCTGTCAACATGTCATTGCATAATAAGAGTTGTTATTGAAATTACAGATATTGTTAAAACCAATTTGTTGAAATGATAACATAAAACTTTGGGTGGAAGGAATACAAAGAATCTATGCAGCCAATTCCAAATGGTTTTTAGATTTTAACTTCAATTCACTGAAGAAATGAGCATGCCCCTCATGCAGACCAAGCTTTTTTCGAACTTTTTATCTGGATACTGAACAAAGACCACTTAGAAATCTTAAGGTACACAATGTCTATACATTGTTGTCGTTCATGAATAAAAAGCTAAATCTGAAATGCATTATTCCACAGGAAGAAAGGTGACATTATAGTCTGATCTGATATTTTTCCACTAAGCTTTAATAACACGAGTCATTATAGTCTGATCTGATATTTTTCCACCAAGCTTTAATAACACAAGTCCAGTGACTGAGAAAAAGCACGCAAAACTGCTATACAGATAGTTGTTAATATTGAGGAACAACAATTGCTAAGTACAAAGTTTTATCATTTAGTATGGAGGTTGTCATGATGACATGAAACATGTACATTAAACTGTGAATTGCAAATTGCTTTGCTTTTCCTTAGTTCAAGTGATATATCCAATAGTTGACGTCTAGAATATCCACAAAGAATATTAGGAATTAACATTATTTGACGCTAATGCATACAAAAACTGCCTGCCTGTTATTAAGCAAGAAATTGTAAGCAAACAATAGGTTAAAACCAATTGCTTGCGTGCTTACACCGTCAAACCTCTGTGTATGGTAACCTTGATACGAAAACACAGAAATTTTGATGGCCAAAAATTCCAAAGCCTAAACAAAATCAGGAAACTAGTTACCTGATAAGCAAGTTTAGTACGAGCTAGATCCAAGGGATATGTGCATAACACTGCTGTCCCCCCAGCCAATGAACCGGCCAAAAGATCTACTACAGGCCCAGAACCCAAGACAGAATAATTATCCAAGATCCAACCTCGATACTGTTCGTATGTCATGAAATGTAAGGCTGCATATGGAACTATTCGCATAACACTGGCACCATTGCCCCTGGCACAAGAGAGAGAGAAGTATTTAGTTCAGCCATGTACAAAAAGTTGGAGAAGAAGATTACTTAATACTCACTTATAAAAGCCAGGAATTCCTTCATGTTTTAACAATTTCTTTAAGGAATTGAATACCCCAAGAGATTTGAAGCCTTCAGTTCTTGTCTACAAAAAGAAAAGAGCAATGGGAAGTGTACAACAGTCTGTCAATGAAATTCTAAAATCAGGTACAAGAGGAAATAAAATAATTCTAGTAATGTATGGCTTACTAATGGCACAATTATGGCCAATAAGCCCAAGAAGCACCAAAGTTCAGGTACTACTGGGAGATCTTGAACTTGGTGCATAGATTGAACATGAATAAACACAAATGTGGTAGAAGTAAAATCAAGAATTTCAAAAAACCCAAAACAAAAACCCTAACAATAAGTTCCTCTCTGAACTTTTAATCCCAAGCTATGTTAACTGCCACCTAGAATGCACAGCCATAGAATCACCACAGTTGAAAACCATCATCTCCTCCTTGCCAACCTTCTCCAACACCGCTGAGATCTCATCTATCTTATCCACCGTAACTTCCTTATCCATCTTTCCAAAACATTCATCCATCACTCTCTTCCACTCTATTCCTTTTTTTCTCGTTGTTAATATCATTATTTGGGGAACAAGAGTTGCATTTGGGGAAAACATTTCTAACCTTTTAACCAGAAGATAGACAGTCTTTGGGTGGGCAAAATTATATTCTGTCCTGATTTTTTTTTTTTTTAATGAACGTTTCATGCACTGCTTGCTCACTGCCAATGTCAAGGAATCCAGAGGGGAAATTTCCAAATTTTAATGCTGATTTAGCGAAAATTGAAGATAAGAGGGTTTAAGTTTCTTAAGAACCAAAATTCATGAGTTAAAATATCAAGAACGATTAGCAACAACTATCGAAACTATCATCACCGGGAAAAAAAAAAACTACAGAATCAGGTAAAATGAATGAGATCCTTGACCTGTAACAGTATTTTGGTCCTTTCAAGGGGTGCAACAGCAGTCTTGGCAAATGCTCCAGCGGCTCCACCGGCGATCAGCTCCTTAACATAAACAGGTAAAACATCGATATAGGAAAGATCAGTGTGTGAAGGAGAATTATCAACGAGCTCAGCCATAGATGTCGGCGAAGAAGCTATCTTTGAAACTCCAATCCACGCCCGAAGTTTAAGACCAAAAACTTTGTAATCGTCTAGTAAATCAATAATTACCCACCCTGCACCTTGAAGAAATCCTTATCCCATCTATCTCGAGGGGTGCAACAGGAAAAGGGCTTCCTTGCAAGGTATGAATCTAATGGCCTGAGAACACCCAGAAACAAATTGGGCAAGTTCACAAGCTGATGCTCCCCTTGGACGATAGCAAGATACATCCACAGATAAAGAGAAAACGATGAGACAGAGAGCAAGCAAGCACAACACCCTTTCGCGTTGAAAAACTACAAGGACAGGAGGGTAGAGCGTAGCCTGGAATAAAGGGAAATTAAACTGACGACGCAGCGCAGTCGGAGGTTTCCGTTCCTCCAACACTGCCCACTATCCAGCCCTCTCTTTCCTTCGGATTTCCCAACGTAACCAAAGTTACGAAATGTAATCACTTATACCCAAAGCCCAAATCTAAACAAGGTTCTTATATCAATAATTTCTTCGAAGGGTCAAAACTAACGGCGGGCAAAGTGGCATGACAATTCGTTTCTTCGCTTCGGCATTCAAAAGCACGTTAGATGTGGAAAAAAAATGCAATGAATAAAGAGATAAAGATATGAAAATCAAACATAAAGTTTTTGTTTGGTAATAAATAAATAAAATAAAATAAGGAATATAAATATAAAGCGAGAATTGAAATAAGAATATAATTTATCAATATGCGTGTTTGGTATGTACTTATTAAAAATAAGACTAATTTAAGTTAATAGTTATAGTGGCGTTCGATATCAAATATGAGGAATGATAATAAGACATTTTTACTCATATTTTTATTTTATAATTAATTTTATCAATAATTAATTTAAATATTTATATTCTATAAAAAATTAATCACAATAATTTATATTTTTAATAATTATAAATGATTTTAAGTATTACTATAATAGAAAAAAATAATTAAATAAGTAAAATATAAAATCTTCATGTGTAATTTTGATGATAATATTATAATTAGAATTAATATCCTCATTATATCTTAATAATATTTTGATAATAATTCGCTTATTTTATTTTTTATTCTTAATATTAGATTCCAATTTATTGTTGAGTGTCAAGCCTATTTTTTAAATTTTGCATGAAGTGCATCACAGCAAATAGATATGATTTTTAAAAGATAAAGATTATAGGAGGATTCAAGATAGTAGAGGTGTTCCTCCGTGTGTTCCTCCGTGTGTCTCCGTGGTGAGGTGTTCTGAGATTTGATCGGAAGGGCAAGTTGAGCCCTAGGTACATTGGTCCCTATGAGATCCTTGAGAGGATAGGACCTTTGGCCTATAGGC
>JANIJH010000008.1:65018962-65029384 GCA_024520975.1 Erythroxylum areolatum | reverse complement strand
ATGATGGTTTCTCACTGAGTTCGCAAACTCACCCAACATTGCAAATATTTTTCAGGGATCGAAGAGTACCCCGTTAGTCACACGGGAGTATGATTACTGCACGCAAGTCAGAGTTAAGGATCGGGATCAGTGCACGTCTGTATTAGTGTTATTCTGTTTTTGTATAGAACTTGTATTGCTGCAATTTCTACATAATAGTATTGTTATTGTAGAGGGCCCAAATTGATAAATATTGTATTGTAATGTGATTACTGAAAATGTTCAGAAAGGACATTGAGCCTAATTTGGCAAGGGATTTTGTGCATAAAGTGATTTAATCCTGTTGAGAGTTTTTATGACTGAAATTATGTTTTAATCGAAATGTTTCCGTATTAAAGTGGGGCCAATTTGGTTATTGATTTCCGAGCACTCGATTGTTTTCAAAAAGAAAAATGTCTTACTGGGTTGTTGAACTGTTTTGACTGTTTTAGCATACCACCCTGGTGAGACACGGACTCAGATATCACCCACGATATCGGGTTCGGGTCTTGCGAGAGTGGGATGCTACAAGCGATGTTGGGAAATTCCTGATCCAGGAATTACATCGAGTCAGCTTCTTCTCCTCTTCTCTCTTGCTTCTTCTCTTCTTCTATCTCTCGATGTTTTCTCTCTAGGGTTTCTCAAGGTGGCTGATGCCAAAGCTCCTTCTACCTTTTTTTCTTGTTCTTTAAATATCCTTTTGTGTTCTAAGCAGCTCTAGGATTTTTTCAGGGTCCAAAAGATACAAAAAAAATCCTTGAAACTTGACGTTTTTTAGTGTTTGCACGTCTGTCGACGCAGGGCGACTGTGGACCTGTAAGCCATGCTCGTGGTCCACTTCTGAGTCTTTTGTCACGATCGTGCGGTGTAGGCCACGTTCGTGGGCGAAATTGTGGGTTGTTGTTTCGGTCCAAATGTCTCCGAAACTTCTCTAT
This sequence comes from Erythroxylum areolatum, assembly GCA_024520975.1. NCBI lineage: Eukaryota > Viridiplantae > Streptophyta > Magnoliopsida > Malpighiales > Erythroxylaceae > Erythroxylum > Erythroxylum areolatum. The sequence goes on along the minus strand of JANIJH010000008.1, from coordinate 65,028,431 downwards.
TCTTCGATGTTGACCCTGAAACACTAGCAAACACATCAAGGTATCTCAAAAAGATATTATTTAAGCTCAAATATTTGTGCTAACCCATAAAACATAAATAATTAACAAACTAACACAATTTTAACCTAAACACATACTAAACGATTGAATTAACAACTAAAAGCATATCAAACTATACCATAAAATACGATGCAATTTATACTTATCATCTATGATTTTGAACATTTGTTGAAGGATCCAAGATCCACTCTTAGTGATCGGTAACTACCAGAGGCTTTGGGGAAAAAGATATATTTCATGTACCCATTTAGTCCGAATTGAATTTTTATTTGTTAGTAATCTCCAAATTTTTTGCAAAGAAGAACCTTTTCCATAGAAGTTGTAGCGAGTATGCCTAGGTCTCCTTGTTGGATGGTAGCTATCACCTCTCCCCACTTCACTTTTGATTTCTTGGCATTATCCATAGAACCAAACCGAGGAAGGCTTTAATAATTTTGCTGAGTTCTTTGATCACTTTCTTAGGCAATGTTAAGTTGTTCATCCAATGTATGTGTAAGCTAGTAAGAACTGAGATAATAAGTGTGACCCTTGCAGCCATAGGGAAAAACCAATTATGTTAAGCTAGAATTTTTTATTTATATCATTCCAAAAGAGGAAGACAGTCAGAGTAGATGAGTTTTGCTTGAGAGAAGGGAACACCTAGGTACTTAAAGGGTGTTGTGCTTAACTCCATTCCCAAAAAACCTAGCAAGCTCTAGCGAGTTTTGCATGTTCGACAAGCAATATAAGCTGCTTTTTTGGAGATTTATATTCAGCCCAGACTAGCTCAAGAAGTAGGATAGGATGTCTTTAAGAATATTTACAGACACTCTATCGACTCCTGAAATTAAAAAAAGAAGAATCAATAACACAAATAGTTTCCTCTTTTTTCAATCACTTAATGTTTAATGGAAGGAACTGTATCTGATACCAAATGGCTGGTACTTCTATTTACGGGCTAGTAAATGGTGTGCACTGAGATTGTACTCTAAGCCCTCATTTACCTGTGGGGCAACTTTTGTATACATTTGTTACAGGTTAATAATCTAACGTCAATTTTGATAGTAGTATAGACGTGCGTTTTTAATAATGTTAGTTCATTCTCCAACTTAGTTGTTAATACAATATGTAGTTGCATCTGACTTTTTCTTTTAACATAGGAAAACATAATTAAAGAGTATGTCCAGAGGCGGTTCTTTCTGACATAGAATATATCTCATTCCCATTAACAAACGAGAGGAAGAGAGTGGAAAAACCGACGTTGAAATTAGATTCACAATCATTGTGTGAGTTGTGACATAATTGTCAGGTCATCAGTATGAACATGATGCTGTTGACCTTAATGTATAAACGTCCAAAAGAAAATACTATTATGAGGTTTGTTGGATTAGGTTAGAACTTAGAAGTAGCTAGCAGTTTTTTTTTTTGGTCAAATAGATTTTTTTATTTAACATAAATTTTGATAGTAGTACAGACATGCGTTTTTAATAATGTTAGAGCATTTTGCAACTTAGTTGTTAATACTTAATACAATGTGTAGATGTATCTGACTTTTTCTCTTGTGATTGCTTTCCACGATCTTAGTTGTCAAGAATTTTCAATAAGATCGAGATTCGAAATGTTGTGGATCTTGAAGACATAGAATAGATCAACTGTTAATAAATGCGTAACAATTTACTTTTCCGTCTATATTTATTATTATCTGAAGCATAACATCCTTATCATTCACGGGGACAGACACTTAGCTCAAAATAGCCTAAAAGTTCACGCTTCAAAGACGAAATGGAGATTCAAGTGGAGTTGATATCTCGAAGTATGGTCAAGCCTTCTTCTCCTACCGCCGACCATCTTCGACGCCATCACCTCTCTTCCATTGATCAGCTGACGTTACCAGTGTTTATGCCCTGGCTAATCTTCTACCCTAGCAGTTCCGAAGCTAACAACATTGAAAGATACGAGCGAGTTAAGAACTCTCTGTCCAAGACTTTAACCGTATTTTATCCCCTCGCCGGACGCTTACGAGAAAACTCGCACATAGACTGCAACGATGAGGGAGTCATGTTGATGGAAGCTGGAGCTAAATGCACGATCCTGGACATTCTCCAGTCTCCATACACCAATATTGGTCTAGAAAAGTTGGTAGCCTTTAAACTTGGTGAAGCCAGCGACATGGTTGCTGCTTTCCAGGTGACGTACTTCGAGTGTGGAGGGATGGCAATTGGAGTTAGTATGGCACACAAGGCAGGAGATGCCTTGTCAATGGTGAGTTTCATCAACCACTGGGCTGCAATTGCCCGTGGTGAACAAAACATAGGTCTGCCTTATTTTGCCTCGGATAGGTTCTTTCCACCAATTGACATGTCTACTTTTGAAGCAAAACATGGAGGTGAGCAAAGTAAAATTGTGGGTAAGAGGTTTCTGTTCAAAAGATCCGACATAGCTGCTATCAGAGACATGTATGTTGACAGTAACAGTAGTACTGACAACCAGAGACGCCCAACAAGAATCGAGGCGTTAACAGCATTTATTTGGAGCAAATTCTTCGTCACAACTCAAGATAACGAGGATACCAATAATAAAACCTTTTTGATCCATCATCCAATAAACTTTCGTCCGAGGATGGACCCTCCTCTCTCTGAAAACAGTTTCGGGAACATAGTTATGCAACATGTTGTAGCAGTACCTGACCTGCAGGCGGATGACAATTGTTGTGGGATTATAAGGCAGATGAGGGAAGCAATTAAGAAGGTGGACGCGAACCAAGTGAAGAAACTTCAATCAGGCGACGAGCTTCTGAAAATGGCGAACGAGAAGCTCGAGAGGGCAACAAAGGAGGAGATAGTGAGCGTGGATTTTTCTAGTATTTGTGGGTTTCCGATATATGAAACTGACTTTGGGTGGGGAAACCCTGTGTGGATAGGAACAATATGCTGGCCTGCGGCTAAGATATTTATTCTACAGGATTATTTGGAAGGTGATATAGAGGCATTAATTCACTTGAAAGAAGAAGATATGGCCAAGTTTGAAAAGGACCCTGAACTTGTTGCACTAACATCTTCAACTCCGGCGGGAGTGCCATCTGCATCGTAAAAGCGGTGCCCCAAATCCCATCCATCTCCAGGCTTTGAGTGTTTAACGATGTCTAATTTACCGTCTCTTTTTATCTGAATGTTGTGTCTGACGCTTTATTACGAGTTAAATCACGTTATATCTGTATTATTTACACCTATTTCTTAAATGGACATCAAATATTTGAAAGGTACTTACGATTGCCGCCGATGTTAGTTTAGTAACAATTATTTAAATATATTCTTCATCTTATACATGGTTAAATGTATACGATAAAATTTATGGAATAATTATACATTACAAATAAAATTATAATAGGATTATAATTATGATATTCATATTGCATTTATATATTATCCCTAAATTATTCTTAATAATTGCTCTATTAAGACTAGGCATTAATAGATCATAAAAACGCTAACAGATATTATATTTTTCTTTATAAAGGAAGTATTTGATCTTATGAGCTAATGCGCGGAGATATTTAAACAAACGATGGGTGCTTGTTAGAATATAAATTTACTAAATTAACTCGATATGAGAAAATTTAAAACATTATTTGTATACCTAAAATTCTCATTGTAATGATTGTATAAATGAACCTTTTAACTTGAGATCTCCAAAGTTATATTGTATAAGAGTTGTTATATATTAATACTACTTATGACCTATTTAATCATAAGTTATTCAATCGATAGTTATTGGATGTAGCATAAACTATGTGGAGTTAGTTGTATGATTAAGATAAAATTCATCACCCTAAAGTAATCAGGAAGAATGTTCAGTTATTCTCGATTATTATTGATTCGAAAAATCCTTAGTCAAGGTAGAATGACGATTTGTAAATTGTTTACAAATGTCATTAATTAAATCAATAGCTAATGGTGGAAAACTAATATAATTCAATTTAAAATAAAGTAGACATTAATTTTATGCTCTATGTTTAACCAAAACATTATAGGATGAAATAATTTAATTAAATAGAAAAATTATGCACAAAAAGATTAGCCAAACTTACATTGACATTCCTAAATATTTAGGTAGCCATGATACGTTAACGATAACCTTGATCTATGATTATAAAACATTATATGATAAAATGATTTAATTACATAGAAAAATTATGCACAAAAAGGTTAATCAAACTCACATTGACATTCCTAAATATTTGGGTAGTCATGATACGTTAATGCAAACCTTGATCTATGATTATAAATTATAAATTGGAGATTAAAGATAAATTAAAAAGAGTTTTATTTTATCTAATTCTAGTTATAAATTATAATTATAATTTATAATAATTGCCAATATATTTAAGAACCTAATAGGCATCACATAAAAAACAAGTTAAAGAGAGTAAAGAAAAGATATTTTAATCAAGTTGGATTTGATTGTAAAGTTTAAGAAATTTTATGATTAAATGTAAGATATTTAATAAATAAGGATCAATATAAGATATTAGATCTTATTTGGGCATAATTGGTATTAAATTATAATTATTTACAATTCTAATTAAAATTTAATTAAATTAAAATTAGAATTTAATTTCAATTAAATTATTAAAATGTTCAAACTTATGATAAATAGTCTTAAACTCCAATAAAGTTAACACTTCTTACTTAACCTCTCTGTAAGAGTTACAGAGTTCTCCTAGGTTAATCCCACAGAGATAAAATGTGATTACTTTCCTAAATTATACCAATAGGTAAAACATGGGGGTTTGGTTCATTGCAAATTAGAAAATAAAATAAAATTGAATCTACAAAAACAACTTAAACTAAACAACAACAAGGAGATAAAATTGATTAATGATTTGAAATACGGTTCTTTGGTTTAATCTTGACCTAAGCACAATTTCACATATGTCATTAAATTATCGTCTTCACACCTCTCTTTAGACTATCGATCATAAATTAATAGCAAGCTCTGTTAATCTTAATTTTTCCTTAGGTCAATTAATTAAGAAGAGCTCGTTAATTAATCTTACCTATCAGAAAACATAGAACAAGCTCTTTAAGCTTATCCAGGCAGCCGCATTACAAGTGAGAAAAACAAACCAATTTAAGCAATACTTACCAAGCTTGGATTATTTAACTTGTGTTATGTTATCCCTAACGATTTAATATAGTTAGTTGCCACATACGAATTCAAACACAACTATTACGTATCGTATTCAAATTCTAGCAATGAGAGTTTTTATGAAAAACAATTCAATAGAGCATCAAAAACATTCTTACACTGTACCTAATCATTAGTCGCAAGATAACGTAAACAATTTGATAAAAAGGAAAGAAAACGATGCACAACGACGTATGCTTAAAAATACTCCTCGGTGTCGATTGCATCTCCAAACTAGCATCAGGTGGGTTAGCTCTCTATTTTCTCTATCAAACTCAAAGAATTAGCCAAGAATATCTCCATTATAGTTGAGAACTGACCATAAGCGAAGGAGAATACTAGTTGTTCAGTTCAGCCCAAAAACTCCATTTTAATCTCTAAGAATAAAGAAGAATGAGTTGTTTGTTTTCTACCCAAAAGCTCCACCCTTTTGCTCAAGTCGACACCTATCTTGCTACATCCATCACCCTCCTTTCTTTATGATAAAATATCTTAAAATTAGTGGGATAGGTAGCTTAACCCAAGATAACAGTGTGATCAAGCTCTACACACTCTCAATTTTTGTCCTTTGTTCTAGCTCTCCCACTCTCGATTTTTTCCTTTGTTCTAGCTCTCCCCTATGCAACTAACACAAACAAACACACACACACACACACCATGTATTATAAAAAAGACTAGGTTAAGATAATAATGGGATAGGTGTCTAATGGTGAGGCATATCCCATCTAGTTGCCTCCCCACTTTCGGTTATATTTTTCTAGCTCTCACACTCTCTATTTTTTCCTAGCCGACACTTTCTTTTTGCTTCAACCCTCTCTCCTCTTTTACTTCAAGCTAGCCGACACCTTATATCCTTCACACCATCCAAATGCTAAGTTTTCTTTAGAATGGACAGGTTTCCTTTTTTAGCTACCCTCAAATGCTTCAGTCGTGACACACACCATGTCCTTTTTTTTATCTTTAATAGCTAGGTTTTCAATGAGATAAATTGACAAGTGTCTTTCTTTGGTAACATTATGCATGTGTCTTCTTTTTTGCTCCATATTACTACCTTGTTTGCATTCTTCTTTTAACAACTTGTATGCCAATGGTCCTATCTTCTCATTGATCTTATAAGGACTAATATACTTAAGGCTCAGCTTGCCCTTTTTACTAAATCTCCACACTCCTCACTAAGGGGACACTCTCATAAACACTTTATCTTCTACACTATATTCCATATCCCTTAGATGTTAATCCGCATAGCTCTTCTATCTATCTTGAGCTATTTTTATTTGACTTCAGATTAGTTTCACCTTATCCATAGTATCTTGTATCAGTTCTAGACCTTCAATCATTCTCAAGCTCTCTTCATCCCAATATAGAGGCGATCGACATTTCCTGCCATCCAATGCCTCATATGGTGCCATGCTAAACCTACTATGATAGTGGTTATTATATGCAAATTCAATCAATGTTATATAGGTTAAAGTTGGAGATAAAGTTGATGTGAGTTTCTAGAATGACAACTAGACAACTTTAGGGCCACACAAACATGCTTTTGAACTAGTCATGTTTCACTTATCCATCTTTGAGTAAGCTACCGTCAAAGAGGCCTTAAATAGCATATCATGTGGGTTCGAAACAATTCTAAGCACTCCTCTTACTAATCTTTTTTTTTTGTAAGAAGGAAACAAGATAAATAAGTCCTAACGCCTTAAAAATGCAACAGAAGAAGCATCATTTGCTAGGAGTTGATGAAGTCCTGGATTAGGAACCTCCCAAATAGACTAATGGTGAGGATGAGAAGCACCCTATTTTGCTAAAAAATCTGCACACTGGTTGCCCTCCCGAAGGGTATGAACAATAGAATAGTACCAATCTCGCTTCATCAAATTCCTGGTATCCTCAATGATGTTCAAATACAGATGATATCGAGTACATGAGCCTAAGACCAGATTAATGGCTTCTCGTGCATCTGATTCAACAACTACTCTTTATATCCACGCTTCCAAGCCAAATCCAGTCTATGATGAATCGCTAGAAGCTCAGTGAGCATGTTAGTGACGTGACCAAGGAAACCTAAGTAGCCGACTAGCCAATCCCCTTTCTCATCACATAGCAAACCACCAAAGCCTGCAGCACCTAGATTACCAGCCGAACTACCATCCATATTAATTTTAACATACCCTAAGGATGGAGCCTTCCATGCTACCCATCTGCTCGACTTTGTAGTGTGAAGTGCATCCGACAGAAAAGTACATTTGCACTCATCAAAAAGCCTCAAGAACCACTGAAATTGTCCAATCGAGGATATGACCTCGTGCTGGAATGCCTCTTTGTTTCTAGTGCACCAAATAATCCAAGCCACAACGATGAATTTTAGTACATGGTGAAAAGGTCGCGAAGAGTTTAGAACATGAGAGTATATCCAATCGTCAAGATTAAGTCTGAAGAAAGATTCCTCGACCTGCCCAAGGATGGAGACCCATATCTTCTTCGCTCAAATGCAGTCTCGCAGAGCATGGATATGGTTTTCCCATCCTTTACCACACCTATGACAGTAGGGAGATGAAGCCATTCCCCGTTTATAACGCAGCTCGTTCATAGTTAAGCAGTGCCAGCGAATCTGCCAAATAAAGAAGCGAAACTTCTGAGGAATATTAAGTTTCCAAATCTACATCCAATGCTTGCTAAAAGCAGGAGGATAAGGAAAACGAGCAATAAACTCATAGCCTTATTTCACCATATACTGTTCAGCTGTCGTCTCCCCCCAAATTAACAAATCATTAGCTACCTTTGATCGAGAGACTGGAACAGCAATAATAGAATTATGCACATCTAACTCCAAGGGTGTGTGTAGACGAGAGAGATCCCACATACACTGATCAGTTAGAATGTCCCTCACCATTAAATATTGGTCCTGGCTATCGATCTGGATATCTATCTACGTAAAGTACAATCGCTGACAAGTGAAATGTTAGCCCCATTCTCAACTCTCCAGAGGAAGCCATCGTGCAAGTAAAGAATGGTTTTGCATATAGCTTTCCATCCTGGAGAAGCAGTAAGAGAGGTCGTGCATGTAAATACACAAGCAATCCTTAATTATTTGCTTTGCAACACATCATTCCAGAGTTTCCTATTATCCTGAGAGAGATCCTAACGTAGCTTGCCGAGCATGGCTATGTCGTTATCACAGGCCATACGGAGTCCAAAGCTGTCTATAGCTTTGTGACTACAGACAGATTCCCAGTTCAATAAGTGAATACCCTTCCTTTCAGTAGATTTCCATATAAAATCGTGACAATATCAAGAATATCCTAGACCCTCCTGGGAAACCAGTATGTTTGCATGGTATACAAAGGAATTGTGACTAAGGTGGATTTCGCCAGAGTCAATCGGCAAGCTTTATTCAGGAGCTTAGCTTTCCCTCCTTGCAACTGGTTGCTAATCTTATCAACAATAGCTGTGAAGTCACCCTTCTTATTAGTACCGGTGATAGAATACCAAGGTAATTGCCCAAATCCACAATAAATTTCAGATGAAAATGAAGCCGCAAACATTCCTTATGCCAATGATTAACATGGGGCGATAAGAAAGTTTTGGATTTCTTCTCATTGATTTGCATGCCAGAGCAAGAGCAAAACTATTGAATAGTCACTCCACCTGGCATCCTTTAAGTGAAGCCTGAGAAAAGAGAAGCACGTTATCAGGAAACAATAAATGAGAAATAAGAGGCCCATTACTAGAGACTTTGATGGCTTTCCACTACTTGGCTTGCACTCGACTAGATATAAACATGGAAAGCTTCTCCATGCATAGGGCAAACAAATTTGGTGATAACGGATCCCTTTAGCGTACCCCACATTACGACTCAAACGCTGGTAGGCGAGATGTTGAGTCAAAATGACTTTACATATATATGATTTTGATGAATAACAAAGTGAAAAACAAAAACAGACGCAGAAATAAAAAAACAGATGAAGAAGTGAAAATAACAGAAGAAGTAGAAAAAATAGACGCAGAATCAAAAGCAGACGCAGATGTAGAATAAAAAACAGACGCAGACACAGAATAAAAAGCAGACGCAGATGCAGAATAAAAAGTAGACGCAGACGCAGAATAAAAAGTAGACGCAAAATTCAAAAGCAGACAAAGAAAGAAAAACAGATGCAAGAGTCAGTTCAAGTTAGTTACAGAACTCAACTGATTAACCGTTTCTTTCAAGATTCAAGAAACAAGATTCAAGAAGCAAGAATCAAGA
>JANIJH010000008.1:64962089-64978130 GCA_024520975.1 Erythroxylum areolatum | reverse complement strand
ACTTGTCACTTTCCTAATGTCTAAGCTCTAACTAAGTCCCTTTTGAACTAATTCCTTCAATTCTCATCTTTGCAATCAAATTATCTCTAATATCCTTTTGATTCCTTTTCCTATTTTCCATAATAATCTATAATTTTCAAAAATTATTCTCAAGTTCACCAAAATTCACAAATACTACAATTATACTAATCAATAAAATTTTCAATAAGAATAAATTTCAAAATTCTCAAAAATAACACAACTCAATCCAATTATACCCAAAATTATCCTTGAATGCATGTATAATTATTTTTATGTGCAAAATTTTACTATTCATGTGTATGTGTATGACATTTTATGTATGAGCATGAAAAATGTATTTCTAATCTCTCATTAATCACACAGATTTACTATTCTAGCCTCCCCACAGATAATGGGATGTTACATTATTAAGAATATCTTTGAGCTTATCTGTTCTTGGCTTTTTGGCTTCGATACTCGTCTTTAGATACTTGATCTTTAGCGACATATCTGGAGACTTTCCATATAGTTGTTTTTTGTTTTGTTTTGAGAGCCGCCTGTAACTTCTTTGGTTTGCTTTGAGAGCCGCCTGTGGCTTATTTGTTTCTTTGTGTATAATTTTTGAGTGCCTTATTTGGGTCTCTTTTTTTCTTGTATGAACCTTCCCTTTTATTAATCTATTTTTTTATTCTTTAAAAAAAAGATAGAGAAGATTCAAATGAGGGCTTTCAAGTGGTGTAACAAGAGCTTATCATTTACAGGGAGGATACAACCTATTAATTAAATCTTTAACAACTTTCATATATATTGGTACTCACATCTTATGCTGCCAACAAGCGTTGTTTACATAATTAAAAGGATTATGAGAAAAATTCTACAGTTAGGGGATTGCGATAGAAAAGTAAAGACCAAATTTTTAATGGATTGACTTGTGTCAGCCAAAGAAGGAGAGGGATTAGGAACCATCGAATTAGAATCATCAACAAGGCTTTGAAAATGAAAAGATTATAGAGGATCCTAGCCAATAGGTGAGCTTTGTGGGTCAAATGGATCTATGCCTTCTATTTGAAGAGCTTTAATTTCTAGTCCATACTCCCTAAACATAGTAGCCCTTGGACCTAGTGCAAATTCTTAAACTAAGGCACTCAGTTAAGCAATATACAGGTTAAAGTTGGACATAAAAGCTGATGCGTGTTTCTGGAATGACAACTAGACAACTTTAGGGCCGCTTAAACATGCTTTTGAACTAGTCATGTTTCACTTATCCATCTCCGGAGTAAGCTACCGCCAAAGAGGTCTTAAATAGTAGATCACGTCAGTTCGAAACAATTCTAAGCACTCCTCTTACTGATCTACTTATCAACTTTGTACTTTCTCTGGCAAACAAATTTGTCATGGTGGAATAAGAAGTTATCTGGTTACTTTACCAACTCATCATACATATATATAATGAGAATCTGAGCTTTACGAGTTAGTTGGCAAAACATAGTGTAGTTCAATTAAGCAAATCTTTGATCCTTAATTATCCTCTAGCTTGTTAATAAAAGGAAATTTCTACTATTGCTCGAATCAAAGGCTATTTAAGCATCCTAACCATATGCACTTTGTGACCAAAAAAATGAAACACTATAGCATCTTTTCTTTCAATGTGAATACTCATCCGAAATTTGGGTTGGAATACTTCATATTAACCATTTCTTAGCTCCTTCTGTAAGTTGGAATAACTTAAATTTATTGGTCCTGTCAGAATTTCAAAGACGACAATGAGGATTTCCTTATTTATAACATCTTTTTAGGAAATACAATTTATAAAATCTCTTTGGGTGGTACTATTTAAGGAAATACTAAGTCTCGCAATAGAGTAATCAATAGCTCAATGCAGTTAATTTAATATGGATTCCTAGCATATATCAAGCAATGCTACTTAAGATTACCAATAAGTAGAGGAAGGTTTCATCACTTTCGTCAGATTGCAATAGGAAGTCTGGTTTACCTATTCTTCAATTAGCAATTTTCTTTTTGGTCATAAATAGTGGTAGGATGTGCGAGCTCTAGCTCTTGTCTAGTTTGATTTGATATCCCCTTTGGGTTTTCGATTCAAGTTCTTCAACTTGGTCAGGTTGTTCTGTATTAACTGTATATTCTGATTAATCTATTATTTTTTAATTCAAATTATATTATACTTGCGTTGAGATGTATGATTACTGAATTAATCAAAATTATTTAATTGATTACTAAACTTGTTGAAAACTTATGTTACAATTTGCATAAAAACTTTCAATAAAAATTATGGTGGATGGCTTTATTCCTATTTTAAAGATTAAAATAAAAATATAAATTAAATTTCATAAAATTTTAAAGAATTCTTTTAAGAGAAAAACAATCGATTAAGAAAAATTACTCTTACAAAATTCTAACAAAAATAGAAGTAGAATCCAAAGAAACACACAAGTGACTAAGGAATGGCAAAAAAGCTTCAGATCCGACCCGATTCGACCATACACAAAGTTAACAGGCTAAGCCCGAGTTGACAGGGTGTGGAGTCTGATTTTCTTGCCCATTCTGGCTCGAGCTGAGCCTGAACTGTTAATAAGATTGCAAGTTTTTGGACAAAAGAAAAAAGAAAAGAAGTAAACAGCACCTACTAGACGTAATACGGCAGTAAAGCAAAGAAAGCAAAACCAAGCCTTAAAATAAATCCAGATTCAACGTACCATCCACCGAACGCACCATAATTCCTTATTTATTTATCTTGGGTAGATCTTTAGATTAGCTTAGCTTGATATTCCCTCTTCTTATATCAATATATAGATGTATGATTATTTTTGATGCGCTGAAGCTGACACAGCAAAATGTGGGAATCCATCGTCCTGACGCTGGCGGCAACCGCCGGTAATAACATCGGGAAGGTTCTCCAGAAGAAGGGCACCATCATCCTCCCTCCTCTCTCTTTCAAGTTTAAGGTCATTTCTTTCTTTCTTTCAAGTTTAAGAGCCGTCCCTCCTCCCTCTCATTTTTGTGTGAAAAACATCCAGTTCTTTGCCTACTGTTCACGTTCTTCGTCACTCGACTTTGGTAGTTTCATATGAAAATCAGGGGTTTATAGGTTAATTGTTTTTTTTTTAATCGAGGCTTGAGTCATTTGTCAATCAGGTTCTTGACATTTGGGGAAATCTCTATGCTCATTGATTCCTGTTCTGTTTATTCTGCTGTGATATTCAGGTCATAAGGGCGTATGCTGCCAATAAAGCCTGGTTGATAGGTTTCTTTATGGATATCAGTGGAGCAATGCTGATGCTGAGGGCCTTATCTCAAGCACCCGTAAGTCTGATTAAATATGACCCTACCTTCCTATTTGCTTGAAAGTTTTTATGTTATCGATTGAGCTTGATTCTGAAGTTGTTGTCATTGTTCGTTCATTAAACATAATTTAATGTGCATTTTCACTTTGTTTGCGACCTCATTAAGCTTTTTACTCTATTGTATTATATTTCTTTCATGCAATTAATTCTTAATGTCCTTTGCTAGGTATCTGTTATACAACCAGTTTCAGGCTGTGGACTAGCTATTCTTTCAGTTTTTTCCCATTTTTATCTAAAGGAAGTCATGAATGTCATTGATTGGATTGGAATAACTCTGGCAGGTATAGGTACCATAGGTATGTCCCTCTTGATGATTCTTATGGTTGATATGCTACATCTGGTACAAATCTCTTAAATTTGCGCCCGTTTAAGAAATTTGTCTGAAGATATAATCATTTGTCATGCCATGTATAAGCATGAGAAAATTTTCTGTTTGACCTGTAATTTGTGTTTTGTTTTAAACCCTCTTGTAGTTGCAAATTCTCTTTCTGGTTCTGTTAATGTTAACCTTAGGTGCAACATAGCCCTTTTTTTTTCTTTGTTTAATATACTGACACATCAATCTGTTAAAGGACGTCAACTATAAACTGTTGCTATGTGCTCTAATTTGTAACTTGTTTACATGTTTACTTAGATTTCTTGTTTGTTTTTATACTTTTAGGAGTTGGTGCCGGAGGAGAGGAGCAGGAATCTTCTTCCATCTCTTTTATTCAGTTGTTGTGGCTGGCATTCATTATTTCCATCTCGTTTGTAGGTACCTTATCTTGTACAATATCTTATATCCGTGCTGACATAACTTTGTCATTGCAATTATTTCCTAGACACATTATAAATCCTGTTCATATCTTTAAACTTATAATCCTGCAAACTTGAAAATAAGAAGAATATGATTGCAAGATAAGGAAGTGAGATTGCCTAATAAATGGGAAAGGAAAAGAAGTAAAGTGCGACAGTATAAAGAAAGAATGATTAAGATTGCTAAATTGAATTAATCTGTTGTTGGATAGAACAAGTGCTGCTAAATTGAATTAATCTGTTGTTGGATAGAACAAGTGCTGAGTTGGCAGATCTTAAGATTATCTGCATGTGAAGTAAAGGAGGTCCTAGCCAAATAACTTTGATTCTCCGTTCTAGTAATGTACCTAGTTTGGAATTTCTTCTGAAGGAGAAGTTGACAAAAAAACATAGTTTTTAAGTTTTCAATTAGGATGTGCAGTTTGATCTTTAAGTACAAAGGTGTGACTTTGTGAGTATTTTGAATGTGCTAACTTTCAATTCTTCTAGCTCATTGATAGCATCCTTATGATTTTTTGAGCTACTCATAATAAAATATCATAGTGAAGCTCTTTTACCTTTTCTCAATGGAATCAGTGGCTTTGGTCAAGAGGTTATCTCAAGCTTGTTTCCACCTTTCTATTTTTCTTTCTTTCTTTCTGGTTTCTTTTCCCTTGAGCATTTTAGTTTTAGTTAAAAGAAAATGACAATGAGGGTATGTTAATTCCAAGCAACCATATTTAGGGGTAGTATCCACAACATGGAATGTATGTGGCAAGAGAGAGGGTGAGCTTTTTTAGTATGAATTTTTGTGAAAATGTGATATTTTATCATGTAAGAGTGATTCTTGGATGTTAAGAGTGATTCCTAGACACTAAGTGTGATGCCAAGTTTTTAATAAATCTTGTATATCATGCTTTCTTATCTAAGAGTGATTCTTTTATTTTAAGAATGATAACTAGACATTAGATCTGATGCCTAGTTTTTTATAAACCCTAAATCGATTCTTCCTCATCTAAGAGTGATTCCTAGATGCTAGGCATGTTGCATAGTTTTTCTTTTATATATAAATCTTATATATTATGCTTTCTTATCTAAGAGTGATTTATATGTTTAAGAGTGATTCGTAGACACTAGATATGACGCCTAGTATTTTGTAAGCCCTAAATCTGATGCTTTCTCATCTAAGACTGATTTCTAGACACTAGGTGTGATGCTTAGTGTCTTATAAACCTAAATATGATATCTAGAAGTTACTAATGTGAAGCTAGCAAATCTTTAGATGACCTATTTCAAGAAGCATGGTAGCTCTCTATCCATCCCGCATCATAAAGTTTCCTTTCTTAATATGGTGGACCATGTGTTAAGAATTCTTAGCGTGGAAGTTGTACAAATTTGATTGTGAACTTTGAGGTTAATGATGTGGAGAAAGAAGCTAAGCAAGCTCGAAATGGAGCAGCCACAGGTTGTTAATGGAGATTGCTTTGTTCTGCTAAACAGTTTGAACCTATCAATAAAGGGAAGAGGCCATCCCTGTGATGGTGAAGTGACAAGAGCAGTCTTTAATGATGTGTAGAGTGCAACTTGTAGTCAGGTTTAACTTCGTTCAATGCATGGGACAAGGATGGCGAGTGAAACTTATTATTTTGGATAGTCTATTTATGTGTATAGTTCATAGGTAGCATTGATCATCATTTATAGTAGGACTGCTATATTCTTTTAGCTTTTCCTTCCTGATAAGAGTTTAGCTTGTAGTGGGTTTTATTTACTGTAACTCTTATCTTCATCATGTATTTAACTTACTTTTGTTCTCATTTAACAACATGTAGTCAACTGTATGAAATGTTGTAAAGTTTCAAACTTTCATCAGTTAAACTTTCAACATGATTTTTAGCCATTCAATTTTAAAGTAACAGAGCCATGCATGTGCTTGATCCTTGGACTTCCTACTGCACCCCTAGATGCCATATATTGATTTAGAACATATAGATATTGAAAAAGTAGTTTAATTTGATTTAGAGACTCATTTCTTCTATAAACTTAACCCAACAATCTACTTTAAAATGTTTCTTGTGCCTTGTAACACATTAAAAGTTCATATCTTAGGCTTAATTTCCAGAAATTGTAAACTGCCCTCTTCTTTTTTTTCCTAAGAAACATCGCCTGGAAAAATGATTACAATGGTGGACTATAAAATGTTCAAGGGAAGACTGTTGGCCTTGTTGCAATTGCTTCATTAAAAAAGACTGCTAAGTGCTGATATTCTCTTTGAACCTGACCTTGGTGAAGCCAAAATCAGAATTGTGTTCTGCCTAATTTCAATGTTATTATGGGATACATTATATAGCAGGATCCCATATGTAAAGAATTATATTCTTTAAAGCCTCTCTATTGTTGGAGGGGCTTTTTAGAATGCTGTGATACCATCTAAGATATATTTTGTGAAACTGAACATGGTCATATGTTGGATAGGTAGTCCTTAACGGATGGCTTCGTATCTGTAGACATCAACGAAGAGAACAGGAAACGGTAATTACGTGCTTGTTTGTAGTATTTTAATTTCCTGCTGGCTTTGGTTGGTGAACTGACTCTCATTTTGTGAGTTCACTTGAATATTTCATGATGCAGATGGAATATGAAGTTGTTGAAGAAATCATTTATGGTCTGGAGTCAGGCATTTTGTTTGGGTATCCTTCCTATCACATGAATTTGGTGGTTGATGTTTTATGCTTACTTCCGGGCAAGTCCTCCTGTCATATGTATCTAACATGATATGGTCAAATGTAAACCTTCTCTTTATCTTCTCAGTTGCTTAGTCGCCATTGAAGTACATCATATTCAGGAAATGTTGTGCTTGACAAACTAAAAGAAATAAGGAATTGGTGGTTGAACTATTTTTGTGTGAATAATCTCCCTGGCCTTTAGTGCACGATTGCAAGAGCCCTCCAGTCTTATGTCTATAAAGGGAAATATAGGCTGTTGCAGTATACTTTACTTACTAGTGATGCCATTTTGGCTTGCAATTTGTTAACCAATGTTTTGGCTGCAAAAAATAAAACATCAACAGTAGGTAAATCTCTATTTCCAATAACTTAGTTAGTGGTTGATGATGAATTTCTGGAATGGGTGCAGACTTGCGTCTGTGATATCTAAGATGGGATTCATCTTCCTCGAGCAGGGCTTCTCTGCAATGGTGATTCCTACTTGCTTGTTGATTAGTACATGCTGTAGTGCTACTGGATTCTACTACCAGGTATTGAATTTTGTCTACATTAAAATTTTTCTCAGGGTGTAGCTGCATCTGAGGTTTGCTTAGTTGTACTAGCTTGCATGTTTTGGTTCTTACCAGTTTAATGCATCTCTTTCATCACATCAGTGGTGTGTTGAGTAGATTGAATATAATTCTGCTTTGTTGGCTTTCCATCAACAGAAAGTTGTTTAGTTTATTAATCTAGTTATGGTTCCTGTGAATCAGACTCGGGGTTTGAAACATGGAAGGGCAATTGTGGTGTCTACATGTGCCGCAGTTGCATCAATAGTGACTGGTGTATTTGCAGGAATGCTTGCTTTGGGGGAAAGATTGCCTTCAGCACCAGCTGCTCGATTTGCACTTCTGCTTGGATGGTATGCAGAACTCGTATATTATATTTGTAGTTCATACGAAGCCAGCTTCTCAAAATCTAGGTTGCTAGTCTGCCACGTAGTTGTTAAATCATTTAATTCGGCATCTGTTCATTCATGTTTCTAAGTAGTCCCTATTGATATACAGTGCTTTAAGGTTGATACTAGTTCATGTTTGACAGTTAGCATCATTTCATTTGTAGATCTACTTTGGAATAGACTGCGCATGTCCTACTAATGAAACCCTTGACATGCATAATCCGAACTCGGCTATAAGTAGTCTTCTTAACTATTTCATGCGATCAGTGCAGTAATTCAACTTCATGGGATCAGAAGATTTAGTTTATGTTATTGACTTTGGGATCCTGTACTTGGTTCATATATTTGAAACAAAATCTAGAAAAAAGATTGCTTGGGCATTGAAGTTGTGATTTATAGTTTTGTTTTCATGCAATATCCTATCAAGAAAATTCTTCTGTTGCAGGGTACTTATCATGATAGGGGTGATTCTTCTTGTGAGCTCAACCCGTCTATTGCGACACCTTCCTCGGTCACTGAAAAGCTTTCTAAAAGGTGGTGCCAATCAAAGTTTCAATCTGAGCAGATCTGCCTCAATCCGTGTTAAAGAGCCAAATCCTAGTGCTGTAATTCAGGCTGCTACATTGCATCACCTGATATCCTCTTCAGCTAAGGAGAAGGCTTGAGGAGAGATGGTTTTCATTGATGGTTGCTGCTGGTTAGCACATAGCTAGAGAGCTAAATGGCTTTGTAGTTAGTCAGTGCTTTGACACAAGCTCTTGCTCCGCATAATCGCTAAGCCCATTTCGGTCAGGCATTGATCTTGTTGAGGCCATTTGATTATCTGCTTGATTGCGGATACGGAAGTTTCTTGTATCATTCCTGGTGGATGAACTTTACAACAGACTTTATGTGTTTTTTTTTCCCTGGTGGATGTAGTTTACAACAGACTTGTGATTTTTTTTCTTCCGTTTTACACATTGCAAAGCAAACGGAGTCATATATTTGAAACACTTGATAATTTTGCATTCATTTGAACCAACAATTACTCCAAAAGTTTAAATGTTTGAATGTTGTCACTTTATTTAAGTGGTTATAAAAAAGAAGAGCAGTGTTTAATCTCTTTAAGTAAAATAAATGTGTTATAGCTAAAATTATCATGAAAATGTTGAAATTGATTAATCTTGTGAGGACTTCAAATGGCCAAGGTGACCAGGTATAAAGATAAAAGACCCTTTGATTTTAACTCCATTGAAAGTCTTTGATGGAGTACCATTAACCATACCATTATATGAAGTTGATGAATGCAAGTTTGGACGCATTCCGCAAAGATTTCAGGGAAATCTTCTGGAGACAGTGGCTCGTGAATCAAAAGCTTTAGAAAGAAACAACTCCTAATAGAAGACTCAGCTCTTGAAATGATATAATATTGTCTCCAATTTATCTCAGTGATAAATACAAGGACTGAAGCTTTTTTAAGAGCCTCCTTCAATCTAATAGCTAAAAGCTAGAGATCACCTTGTAGATTGTGTTGCATCATGATATAGGTCGAAAACTATGCGTATAGTTTGGATTCTTTGTCCTAGGAACCAAACATACAAGTGTTTTATTCACCTCTCTGAGCGTTCTCCTACTTTTGAAGAACTCGAAGATTGTTTCAATCACTAATTCCACAATTAAGCTCCATACTCTTTGGAAAAAAAAAAAAAAAGGCATTGAATCCATTGGCCCTAGAGACTAATTTGGACTCAAAGGCCTTATGCGATTAGCTTTCAGCTCCTAGCTTATAAGATAATCTATAAATGATTTCAATCCTTCAGCAGTAGAGCTGCGAGCTTAATTCTATACAATTAAGTTCTTATAGAAGTTAAGAGCACTCTCTAATCCTGGCTTTGTCCTTATATAGTTGCCTCTCCTTACCAATTTATTTGTTCATATTCCTAATCCTGGCTTTGTCCTTATATAGTCGCCTCTCCTTACCAATTTATTTGTTCATATTTCTTTGTGCCAAAATTGTGTTGAAGAAAATTTTGGTACTGTTGTCCCCCTCACAGAGCCAATACACTCTAGCTTTCTGCCTCATGAGCGAATTATCAAATTGAAGCTATTGGTTATAGTCATTAAGAATTATGAGCTCTAGAACTCTTGATCCCTAATTTAGTAGTTTGAATGGTTTGAGATCATAAATCATCGAGGACCCTAAAATCTCAGACTTCCTTATAGCTACATGCTTTTATTTTAGTTTCCAAAAGTTGCAGGAGTATAGGTTTCATCTCTAGGATTTGTTTCACGTCTTGTTATTTAAGAGGGTTATTGAGCCCTTTAACAACCCAATCCAAAAAAGATATATAAGTTGAAGTTTGAAAACTTCCAAGCTTGGTTTTACCAACCTTTTTACCAACTCTTCTTCTTAAAGGAGGGGGTGCCACAACAGTGAACTCATCTTCAAGAGGATCCCCTTCTTGCTCAACATCCTAATTCTAATTAGGAGATGGTACTTTTTCTTTGATTCTAATCTTCAACTCCTTATTGTACTGGTGAGCTTCATCTGTAACTAAGCCATGATCTAAAACTACAAGACTTTTCTCCTAAATGGGAGCTGAGTTCCCATTAAAGACCAAATCTCCTTCCTCTATAAGCAACACCTTATGATTTTCCTAACTAAGGTTTGGAGTGATTCTCTCTATCTCAGGGTGTTTGTTCTCCTCAATACGCATTAGCTTTTAATATAAACCTAAAACAAATAGTTTACTAGTAAGACTCCAACATTTAATTTAAGTGGAACATATGACAAAATAATTTCAAAATTTTTTATTTACCCAACCTTATCTAACTTCATAATTGATAAGATATCTGAGAAATCATCATTTCTGTTTCTTTAATACAAATCCTATCATAACCTAGTCTATCAGACTTAGATGTTTGACAGTCCAAGTATAGAGGCTAGGCCAAATAACTGGCTAAATAAATTAAACCCTTAATGGTCCGATGTTCCAGTGGTACATAATAGAAATTGACCTCCAAATGAAGTTCTTCCACTTTACCTCTTTCTAACTCTATTCCTAAGTGTCGCTTCTGTGTAAACATGGGATGATCACAAACGTGCCATGACCCTTGCACAATAGTTGAAAATAGGTCAATATCCATGGAAAATTTGAAGATGAATGCTTCTTCCTTTATGAGAAGAGTTTTCTCTAATTGTTGTACGATCCACTTATGTAGGGGTGGGGTGGAGGGTGGAGGGACAATGATTCCATCAACTAGAGAGTTCTTGAAATGGGTGAGTTTGTTCTAATGGGTTTTTGAAGCCATAAACTTACTCTAGGTTTTAGTTGTGCTATTATGACTTTTCTCTACTTCTCACCTTGGTAAAGGGCTATTCTCCTTAACCTGATTAGGAGATTAATGGCTACCTTCTTTATTAATAGGCACAGAGCATTCCTTCTATACTGAACCAGAAAGAGTAAGAAATTCTTCTTCATTGAAGCATGAAGCATCAAAATGGCTCTTAGATAAGCCTCTTAATGTTGAAGATTTAGCTTTAACTGAGTTCATATGGATAGAGAATTTCCCTATCAGGCAAAGCCTCTTAGCAGGAGAATATGGGAGTTCATCCATATGAAGAATCTTATCAAAAAATAGAAGATCGATGGAAATAAATAAGGGCAGTAATGTAATTATGTTAAAGAGAAGGCATAGTATATCTCACTATTCTTAATGTGCCTATATGCACAAAGAAACCAAGATTTGTTGACTATATCCCTTTGATTGAATAAGTAGAATTAACTTTTAGTAGAATAGATACTTGTTTAGTGCTAATAGATTGCAACTAATTGTTTCTATTATGAGGAATGTCCATTACACTAGAGTTCACATCTTTTCCTTCCTAGAATATTAATAAAGGAGATTGAAAAGATCTTCAAAAATTACTTATAGTTAGGGAATGTTAAGAATTCTAAAGGGGGTGAAGATTAAGTGGAAAAACCTATCCTAAGTAAGAAGGAGGTTTAGGTTTAGTATTTATACAAGTTAAAAACTCAAATCTACTAGCAAAAAAAGATCTAGAAGTTGTTCAATGACAGAGAAGTAATATGGTCTAAATGGTGCATGGATATTACCTATCTATGACTAGTTTTGGGAAGCTAAGAATCAATAGAGAACATTCATGAAGCTTGTTAAAAATACTTTACTCTTTTAAAAGTATGATAGAGAATGGAATGCAACCTTAGTTCTGGTTCTACAATTAATGCAACCTAGGACCTTTACCTTTAATTAAGGAATTTTCTACACTTAGAATGAGGATAGCTTAATATGATATGGTCAATGACTTAATTTCTGAAAGGAATTGGTGCTGTAATTTTAGAGACTTTACTTGTGTTGTTGAAAATATACCTACATATCAATGAATTATATTGAAGATGATAAGGTCATTTGGTTAAAGGACTCCATATATATGTTTGTAATAAATCATGATTTGAATTATTTAGACCTTACTCTCAAAAAGTCCACCAGTATGATCTAATATGGTCTAAATCATTGATCCCTAAAGTCTCATTCATTAACTAGCTTATAGTTAAGCAAAGGTTAAAGATAAGAGATAGATGTTATAGCATCTAAAACACTTCATGTTTGGTATGCTAACTTTCACCTAAAACTAATGCACATCTTTTCTTCAAATATGTTTACTCATAGGCTCTATGGTCTAAACTCCAACAACAATAGCAACTTTATTATAGAGACAAGGAATGGCTAAATATGGTTAAATAGGCTAGTAAGGCATTAAGGGGAATGATATGTTGGATCAAAAACAAAAGCATACTAGATTTGGCTAAATGGTAGATTTCAAAAACTTTTTCTGAAATCAACATATAGTGGAAGCATAATAACCAAATCAACATATTTAATCCATATATGATACGGTATTAGAATAAATAGCATATGAACAAGATCGAAATATTATCGACTCCTTTTCTACAACTTTGACTCCTCGCTGTTATATCCTCTCCAAACTATTGTATCATCTTCTCTTTGTTGTATCCTCAACCAATTCGGTCTACTACTTATTCTCCTTAGACAACTTAGTTAATAGGATCCTTTGGTGGGAAAGGAGAAGAAATATTGTATAGGTTTTCCTTATTTGTTGAAAGAACTAAAATGAGACTCTTCTCATTACCAATTTCGACAAAGGCAAAAGGAGAGGCCACTTTTGCACCACTTAATTCTTTTTCACAAAAAATGAAGGAGAGAGCCATAAATGTTTAATATGGCTAAATGAAAAGATAAAAAAACAAAAATGATACTCTCATTTTCGGTTGCAAGATGAAAGGAGAGAGAGATGTGCATCCAATGCATCACTTCATTCTTTAATCAAAAATAAAGAAGCCAATAAATGAGACACCCTCATTTGTTTAAGATGGCTATATGAAAACATCAATAACCTAAATGAGACCCTCTCATTTTCAGTTATAACATGAAAGAAGGGGGAGAGTACATCAAATGCACCTCTTCCTTCTTTAATCAAGTGAATGCTAAAAGGTTACATGCCATCATTAAAAGACAACCATTAAACCATTTAATGATAAGGTCATCACTCCATTTAATAATGACACTATTAAACCGTTTAATGATGATGAAGCATGATAAAACCACCTTAAATGTGCAGCTATCCATTTAGTCTATTTAATTGAAATTTGCCCTCGTTTTATCTTTAATAACTTTGTTTCAATTTAATTAATCAAATTAATCAAATTAAACCAAAGTCTAGTGCAATATTAAATGTTCATTTGGGCTTCTAATTAACAATTAATTAGTTTAAGCCCAAAATTTAATCATAGGCTTTAAAACTCAATTTAATTATTTCTTAATTAAATTGTTCCGGTCTTATTATTTCGAATTTTATTCGGTCCTTTCTTCTTTCTTATTTTCGGTAACCTCTATTTACTTTTCTTACTTTCCTTGATAACCTTCCTAGAAACCAAGTGGGGAATCTAATAGGACTTATATAATTAAAGCTCTAATAAGTTCAGCATTAATTTAATCTCATTAGAATTAATTCCAACGTGTTAACCAAATGTCATTCTACTAAAGACAGTTAGCTGAACTCTTGAATTACTAAATATTATGAGAACATATTTTCTAAAAAAATATAAGAACGCATGTTTCAAATAAAATATCCAATTGCAAACTCTATTATGAACCATATTATAACCATCCACATAATAAAGGGTAAAATTACTGTTTTACCCTTATATTGTTTTTTCCTTCTAGATCTCACGTTTTACTCTATATGGTGATTAACACATAAGATTTTATCTTAGTGTTAAGACTTGATGGGTAGCTAGTCTATCAAACTACTAGTGCTAGTTTAATCACCAATCTCCGTAAAACCTCTAGAAGTGATGATATCACTACAAATTCTTTTATTTGAGTGAATGTTCCCTGATACATGTTTTACTTAATAATTCTAACATACAAACATTGGATTGATACTCCATAAAAATCAATTCCTATCATATCAAAAATTATAATGAAACACATATGAGTTCATTACTCATCAAGATTGTGGTCCATAAAAAACGACTGCTAAAGTGTATGTTTTAAGATTAAAGAAACGACCTACTTTATTCTTTAAAAGCATACATAATTCTAGATTCATTTATTAGTGCCATTATCAATATTCAACTACTATCATGATATGAAACTCACCATTCCCTTTAAGTAAACTCTTTTACTTACACGGAGAAAAATCGCAACACTACAGTCTAAACTACAATCAAGAGACCAACTTGATTATTCAACTGTGAATCAACTAATTTAGATTCTAATAATATACATGTTTCTCATACATGTCCATATATATGTTTATTACTTACAAAAAAATATTGGTACCTTATGACTAGTTATATTATGCTCAAACAAATAAAACCAAATTCCTTTATTTTATTAATAATAAATATTTTTATTACAAAAATGTAATTGGAAGAAGATTAAGTTGTATGTAAATACACTTGCTTTCCAGGGCATTATATTTATGTAACCCCAATATGACATAGGATGTTTATTCCATAAGAACTACTTTCATCTATGACATTTACACATTATGACATGAAAGAAACAATAGACTATACAGGAGCTATACTTTGGGCAAGTATAAAGTAGCACCAAAGACTATCTTTTGGATTAGGGAAATCATACTTGCAAACAATGCACATGTTGGAACTAGTACACTAATCAAGCTTAGTTGGAACTTAAAAGGTTAAAGGCTATTATTTATTAGTTTTGTGATCTCCTTAGCATCTGCTTAATATTCTCGCACATTACATGTGCTAGTTAGCCTTAATAGAGTTGTGTGTACTATTATGGCGTCTAATCCTTATAGTGATGTAAAAGATTCAAGTTGAGTTGATAAAATTCTTTAAATTTTTAAAAAATAAGTTATTGATTATGATGAAGTGATCTATATACGACAGTTACTTTATGAAGGAACTTAGTATCTAAATGTTTTCACTTTATTTGAATAAGTGCCAAAACCAAAACTAAGAAATTATCATATATATATATATATATATATCCAATTTACTACTTTCTCCATTATTTAAATTATGTTCCAAAATTAGGACTCCAACACTTCTATTTTCTTAAAAATTGTTTGTTCCTTTCATAAACAAAAAAGTCTAATTCATTACAAAAATGCATATCTTTTCCTTACAATTATGAACCTTCTTAATAATATTTAAATTAGTCTAAGATATTTTTTCTTTGCATATTTACATCTAAAAATTAAACATCTATTATTAAATTAATTCTTCTAACTGTTCTTCAGGTTAGTGAAGGCCTTTAGATAGTGTTTTTTTAGGGAAGCAAAAATATTAAATTGTGGTAAAATTTTTGGTTATGGTTTTTGAAAATAAATGTTTTTATTAGGTTTAACTAACCTTGTGATTAAATTTTAATAATTTAAGAAATAGGGAATTCAAGTATATATAAATATTTTTATAGTTTAGTCATTTAAATAAAGTGATAAAATTTGTACAATGATAATAAGAAAAAAATTCTATTTTGTTCTTCAAACTTTAACCTTAGGTGCACTTAAGTCCTTCAATTAAATTTTTGATAAAATGCTTATTTAAATAACTTGCACATATATCACAAAATGCTAATGCCTGGAAGTGCCAGCAATGTCTAGAGGTTGACGTTCCAGTTGTTCCTCTATAACAAATAACATGCACATATATCACAATTTGCATAATTAAGAGTATTCAATAAT
>JANIJH010000008.1:64826794-64836994 GCA_024520975.1 Erythroxylum areolatum | reverse complement strand
AATTGATGAATTCCAATTTGAAAAGGAGTATGGCTTTGTATGAGATTGAGTAAAATGGAAAAGAAAGAAAGAAAAAATATATATATATATATATCGGTTTTGGAATGTCTTAAGGTTTCCAACGCGATCGCTTTCTGTGATAGTTTTGTGTTCGAATGTCGGAATTCGTTTTAGTGTGATTAAGCGTTTGTTTTGATCAGATTCGCTTTCGATACTTTCGTATTTGTTTCCGCTTTCCGATCTGTCTTAGTTTCCATTACTGATATGTTTCGCTTTGATTCCGATTCGAATTTCCGATTACGTTCGTATTCGATTCGATTTCCTTGACTTTCGCATTCGATTCCGCTTTTGTTTTTCGTTTCGCTTTGTCGCCGCTTCTTTCGTTTCTGCTTTTCCTGTTGGGATCCGGTTCCGAGATCGGGTCCCAACACAATCACCCAAATCACAATTTGAATTCTTTAAAATAACTGTATCTCTAAGTCTCTAGTTCAATTTGAAGCAAGAATCATCTCAATCGGAATCCTATAGATGGAGTTATGTTTAAGAAGCCAAAGTATGTTCATGCCCCAGTCATGCTCTCTCAACCAACCCCTCACTATCTTTCCATCAACATTTGTCATATTAAAACCAAAAGCTACCATTTTTTTATGGAGAGATAAAAAATTGTGCTAGGAATTTATTTATTCAAGAATCACTTCATTTGGAGGTCGGATGATAAAGTTATAGCAAAATAATTCAAAAATGTTTATATCCTCAATCATATTGTATCTGTCTTGGGAAAATTGGAATAACTTTCCCTAGAAATTTCAGATTAAGATCATTCTAGGATGGTTTGAAAGAAGATTTCTAGATATACAACTTCATGAGGACCACAAAGTGAGATTGTTAGATTGTTCCATTGAGAGGGTCAAAAATGCAAATTTCAGTGAGTGTACAGTGTATGCCTGTTAAGCGGACATATATGTCTGCCTAACGAACATAGATGGGGTTGGGGGCCATTTTAGACCCGAGAAGGTCCATTTAATAGACATAATGTCTGTTAAATAGACATGGGTTATGCTGGGGGTTCTCACAGGCCTAGAGATAAGCTCGAAAACTCATGGGTAACAGTTTTATAATCAGTAATAAGAAAAAACCATTTAAAAACTTCATGATCATAGCAAATTCTCTCTGAATCATAAAACACAAAACCTTTGAAATGTTCATTTGCCAATACAAGTTCTAATTAAATTCATAAAAGTATCATTCTCAAATTCATAACCGAAATTTATAAACTACAAATAATGGATGCATCAAACTTGTTAACATTTCATAAGCATATAAGCACATCAAAATGGTTTGGGTAGATCCATAAACATGATGAACTGCACATTTTCACATAATGGTCCTATGTAGTCGTAAACTTGACGTACTATCGCAATCCCACATAGTGGTTTTGCGTAGATGTAAACTTGAGGGAGTCCATGAAGGAGCTCCGTGCTACTAGTGGGCAGGCGAGAGAAGCCTTTAACTTGGTCAACGTGCACGTGACATTTTTGAATGGATTACACCAAACCCATATAACATGTAATTTATGACTTGAAAACCAATTGCCCAAATGGAACATTTTGAAAACTTGTCGTTCATGAGCATGAGATATTTCATATGCAATTTCATCATCATTTCACACTTCATCCACCAAAATCCTATACCAATCATATAGCCATTTTCCAAATCGTTCAACAGCAACAATTACAACAATTATGAAGCAATTTGAAATTATTCTCATATCAGTTCATAATTCATTCACAAAATTCACATAAAAAACATATGACACATTCTCAAGGCATTTTAAAGAACAATAAATGTACATTTTCAAGGTAATTGGAAAACATTTAATTCCATTTATTTGAAAGAAACTTTAATGACTTATTAACTCAATTATAAAAATGTCACCCACCTTAATTTCCTTGCTTGAAAACTTGCTCAAGGATGTCTCTCTTTTTACTCCTCTTGCCTTTCTTGCCTCCTTTCAACATTGACAAAATCCCATTCAAAATGAATTCCAATTGGAAAACCCAAAGAAATCTATAGAAGAAATTGATCCTAGAATACTTATACCCATCCATTTCCTAAACTCTTTGAACCAAATCCCTTCCAAAAATCCAAATATTAAAACACTAACTTACCTTGAATCTTCACCAAACAATGAGTTTCTTGGCTCTAAAGGAAGCTTTAACATTCCTCTTCCTTTTTTCTTTCTTGTTCAACCCCAAAATCGCTTTTGAAGGCTAAGAAAATTAAAACCTAGCTCATCTCTCTTTTTCCTCTCAACCTATGACACTCTCTTCTCTTCTCTCTTCAATTTTGTTTTCTTTCTCCTTTCATTCTTCACCAACATTTTTCTCTTCTAAAGCACAAGCCCACAATTCCTTCTTCCCATTTTGCCCTTCCTTCAAAGCCTTAAGACTTTCCCACTTAAGTGATCTTCCAAAAATAACCCTCATGCAAACTTACCACCTTATACTTAAATTCCATTAATCTATATCATATTATCTTACTCACATTAGTATGCTAATTAATTCCAACATAAATTAATCTAACAAGACCCCAAAATTAATCTAATCATGCTTATCCATTAAAAAAAATTTCGGGGGCCAAGAGTTTACGACTATAACTAGTATTTATAGCCTAAATCTTCAACTGTCTTCTTGAGAAATCTGCTTCTTGAATCTTCTAGAAATCGTTATTAGTTGAGTCCTATAACTAATTCCAACTAACTAATTGATTGACGTTTTAGAATGTTTTTCATTTGCATCGTTTGGTACTATGCTTCGTCTGGTGTTACGCTTTGTCTGGTGTTGTATTTCGTCTAGTGTTGCACTTCATCTAGTGTTGCGCTTCGTCTGGTATTACGCTTTCATCTGGTCTATCTAAGACACTTTGTCGTATTCAACTTTTAAGTATCGTCCCGAGTTGACCTTGTATCGTCTTATGTTAACCTTCTTAAGTTAACCTTGTATTATCTTGTGTTAACCTTGTATCATTTTAAGTTGACCTTCTTAAGTTGACTGTCTTGAGTCTTAAGTACCGTTTAGGTTTGACCATGTATTGTCTTGGGTTGGCGATTTGTGTTACTTACATTTATCTACGCACTTAACAAACTCATCAAAACAATTCATGTAACATCCCATTACCTGCGGGGGGCCTAGGATAGTAAATCTGAGTGATTAATGAAAGATTAGAAATGCATTTTTCATGCTCATGCATAAAATGTCATACACATGTGTATGAATAGTAAAATTTTGCACATGAAAATAATTGTCCACGCATGCATTCATGGATAATTCTGGGTATAATTGGATCAGTTGTGTTATTTTCAAGAATTTTGAAATTTATTCTTATTGGAAATTTTATTGATTAGTGGAACTATAGGATTTGTGAATTTTGGTGAATTTAGGAATAATTTTCAGATATTATAGATTATTATGGAAAATAGGAAAAGGAATCAAAAGGGTATTGGAGATAATTGGATTGCAAAGATGAGAATTGAAGGAATTAGTTCAAAAGGGACTTAGTTAGAGCTTAGACATTAGGAAAGTGACAAGTGTCACTAACTTAGTAAGTTGCCTTTATAATTTTGTCTGAGAGTGAGTTATGATCTTTGAGAATTAAAAGACTACGTGATTTGAAAGATGTACTTTAAACAATTTTCCTCAGTTTCCTGCTTTGTAGTCACCTTCTTCAACTTTTCTCCTAATACATAGGGTTTTTCATCAAATACCTCCTAAGAGATTACTTTATTTTTCTTTATCCCACCACTTCTCCACAACTAATTGTTTCTTCTACCCTAAGAAAAACCAGAAGCTGATCATTATACACAGTTGAATACATGAATTTGCATGGAGTTTAGGGCTTGAAGATAGTTGAAAATTTTGGAGTTTTCAACAACTAAGTAGTGAATAAATCCTTTAAAGTTGGGGATTTATGAAATAAGATTGATGAATTACTGTCAGCTACATAATCATGGCATTTACGTGTATATATTCATGAACACAGTGTTAATGGAATGGAAAATATAGATATAGTGTTATTTAGTATTTGATGGATTATTAGTGATCAGGTGATGTAGAAACGATTTTTGGAGTTAAATAGAGAAATAAAAGGGTGTATGAGGTTAGTGTAGAAGATTATATATAAAAAGGGGGTATGCTCTGTTTCTTCACTAAGCATATATATATGTATGTATGTATGTATGTATGTATGTGTATATATATATATATATATATATATATATATATATTATATGTATGTATGTGTATGTGTATACGTGAGTAGATGAAAGCTCTAGAGATGATCAAGAAAATGATTTGTTAGTTGAAGAGTAGTTGCACAATGATGGTCTGAGATGGGAATGAATATATAAATAAAAGTTGGAAAGAAGATAGACAATATGGACAATAGTTGAAAATACAAAGAATGGTGGCAGTACATGAATAGGATAAACTAGCGACTTTGGTCTTTGGATGGTTCTTGACTAAATCTGAATATTTAGGGGTAGTATGAATTTATGGTGAATGAGTTGAATGAAATGGAGTGAAAGATTAGAAATAAAAAATTTGAAGTGTTGGATTTTAGAAAATGGAAGTCTGGAATTTTTGGATATCAGAGTCAAAAGTTAATGTCTTTATAAGTGGAGATGCTCAGGAGAATCAGACGTATCGTCTGGTGAGGATGGATTGTCTTGTGAATACGCTTCGTCTTGTGAAGATGCTTCTTCTAGTGAGGACAGATCATCTTATGAAGACGCTTTGTCTTGTGAAGACGCTTCATCTAGTGAGGATGGATCGTCTTGTGAAGACGCTTCATCTAGTGAGGACGGATCGTCTTGTGAAGACGCTTCATCTTGTGAGTATGTATCGTCTGATGACGTCATATCGTCTATTGTACTATTCATCTAATCCTATCATCTGGTCCCTCTAGATGATATAATTTGCCTTCAAGCTCTTTATAGAAGTTGTAGATCTGGACATCTTCACCAAAACCATTCAAAGAAAACCTTAATCCGAAATCTCTAGTGAAAGTTATTCCAATTGTTTTGAGATAGGTACAACGTGATTGAGGACATGAGCATGGTTGATTCTTTTGGCCATAACTTCATAACCCGACCTCCAAATGAAATGATTCTTAGACCAATAGCTTCCTAACACATTTTTCTATCTCTGCAAAAAAATTGGTAGGATTATAAATAGAATTGAAAAAAGGTTGATCAAATGAAAGCGTAGAATTTGTTGGAACATTGAAATAGGATTATCTTACTGAACACACTTCAGTATTTTGATTGTATTTGGATTTGTAGGATTCCAAATAAGATGATTTTTGATTTGGAGTAAACTAGAGAAAATAGGGCTACAAATCATATAAGAAAAATTCAAATTGTGATTCTGTCTCTAAGATGTTCAATTTCTGGCTAGAAGTTGTATATAGTCTACTGTTTTGGATGAGAGCATTTCGAAAATTTTTAAGGCATATCTTCCAAATTACTGAACCAAATTGAGTGATTTTGGTGTCAATAGAAACATAAGACATAGAAGAACACTTTTCTAGAAGAGGGTGTGACCAAATTACATCAGTTTCACCTTTTGATTGAATGTGAACAGTAGACCTAAAAGTGTGTCTAAGAAAAGTCTGAAGTGATTCAATGAGAAATGAATTGTGAATTTAATGATGTTAGTGAGGCATAAACCCAAGTACAAATTATACTTAGATGGGTTTTGATATGAGAATGATTTTGTGATGAAACTAATGGATAAATACCTGGGATTGTCATGAACATGCATTATACATATTTTATTACATACATATGCATTGTTAAACACTTATGATTGTACAAATTGTGATGGATGTGTACATGTTATTTTGATATAAAGGAGCAACTGCAATGTCAGCCTCCAAACATTGTTGGAAGTTCCAGGCATTAGCTTCGGGAGTGACTTGTGAGTAACCTAGATGATTTCTCTCAATTATTGTTTGCTTAAGTTATGTTTTGACTGATAAATCAATGAGAATTGATTTGTGTTGATTTCTGGATAGAAGGTCCGATGATCGTGAAATGTGGAAGGTATATTGAAGTGCTACTTGAATGTGAATGTGAAGAACTA
This sequence comes from Erythroxylum areolatum, assembly GCA_024520975.1. Classification (NCBI taxonomy): domain Eukaryota; kingdom Viridiplantae; phylum Streptophyta; class Magnoliopsida; order Malpighiales; family Erythroxylaceae; genus Erythroxylum; species Erythroxylum areolatum. The sequence goes on along the minus strand of JANIJH010000008.1, from coordinate 64,830,854 downwards.
TGTGCTTCGTAATATGATTGATTGTGATAGATGCATTCCATACATGAATGCACAATCAGATAATAGTAGTTGTGATCAGAGTAGCCACCGATCAGAGCTTAAAGCTTAACATGTAAAAAGAGCCTCAAGCTCAGACAGTGATTAAGAGCCTAAGGCTCACTATGTAAAATGAGCCCTGTATCCTCTTCGGATAAAGGATAGTTAGTAATGAGCCTGGTATCCAAAATAGATACGGGACAGTTTAGACACTCGGACACAATAACGTAATAATTGGAAAAGTGTCTCATTAGCATTTCATATGCATTTTGTTAAGTATGTTTGTTGCATTGAAATGCCAAGTTTGCCTATGCTTAAGCGAAGATGTGATACTGATGTAAAGTGCAATTTTGTGAAATATTTGTTTTGTGAAATGATGTGTTGCATGAATTGAGTGAACCATCGATGATGGTTATCTCATTGAGTTCGCAAAACTCACCAAAATTGTAACGTTGTCTTTTCACGACCGAGAGATGACTCTAGCTACTGAGAGGCTCTACTAGCTGTGTGGATTGTGATTTGGCAAGTGAAGTCATGGCTCAAAGGTCGGTCAGCTGGGATTTTGGGATGGCTTAGATAGATTTTATATATTTTCCTCTTTCAAGTAGTACTTTTGTACTAAGTTTTGAGGATGGACATGTAGTAAAGGTTGAAAGAAACAACGTAAACTTTTAGTTTCACGCAATGGAATGAGGAAAAAGTTGGTTTTAAAATATTATGATTTTCTTTTGATTCCTATAAGAGATTAATGTTATGATACCAAGGGAAGCGAATGTAGTGATCAAACGTAGCGCATCGTTATCGTAGGATATGCACTGGAATGACCTCTGGGCGTCCCAATGTGTACCTTACGGTAAGGTAGCGCTACAATTCACACACTTCTAAGATTATTATTATTATTTGATTGTCATCAAAATTAATAGAAGTGAAGTCTTCTTGACTTAACAACAACAAATTGATTTTTTTAGACAACAATTTGTAACAATAAAGCGAAAAATATATTATTTCATTATCAATATTATTTAACGTAAAATCAAACCCTTATTATTATGTAGGCAACATGCATATATACATTAAAAGAAATATATAAATATTAATGTACTTAGTTGCGTACATACTATCAAATATACACGACAAAAAATTACATTTATACATAATATATAGTCTATAAGGCCTTGTAAAATTCAATCTTTTAACATATTCAAAATGCAAAAGCAAAAAATCACTAACTAAAATATTTATCTACAATATCGTCCTCCATTCCATATGGAATATAAATGAATTAATCTAAATAATAAACAAAACCAATATGTATGGGCACTCCAAAATTCTTCACGAAATACCTCCTTATCCACTCCTAATTATCACCATCTTACAAAAAACACAAAGTACATTAGAATTGTAAAACTACTAAGCTCACAAATAGTTAGTAATCATGCATCATGTTGTACCATTAAATAAAAAAGAAATAGTTACCTTAGAGGACAATAAGCATATGGAGGATGCCATTGCTTGCATCACTTCAATAACTAAACTATAAACATACTTTAGATTGTGTACATCAACTTATAATGAGCAAGAAAATTTGGTTTCTTTCAACCTTGTCAACCAAGATGTAAAACTGTGTAGTAAGTAGAGTTTATTATCACAAAATTCAAAATTAACCCCATCATATTTTCTTCACTCCACTTTCCTCAAGTCAAAGTGCAAATCGCAATGAAATGCTATATAATTTTCAATTGTTAATTTCTCAACTTAATAATATGTTAGCTTTCCATGCACTTGATTTCTCCTCCATAACTTAAAAGATATTTCCCAAGTTTCCTAATTATATTAAAAATAGTTATCTGTTGATGTTTATATGTTGAGCCAAATTTCTAAACAGTAAAATAAATGAACCAGCTACAAATCTAGAAGCCCTTTAGAAGAATAAATGTTAAAGGCATACCCTCTTACTTGGAAAATGTTATAGGCCCATTCCTGGGATCGAGTCCAACGATGATTCTTAGGAAAGTTAATCTCTTTCCCTTTATTTACATTGGTTCCCTTCTTTATAGAACCTATTGTTGGTGATGAAAAACTAGTAGTGTTTGTCAAAAACAAGGTCTGCCAAGATTGGACTAAATTAGGTTTGCCAAGATTGGATTAAATTACTCTACTACTAAGCTAATTTTTATGATAACTTCTTGCTTACTTTATTACATAACATAATAGTCTTATATAGGTAACGAAATAAAAAAGTTCCACTTAAACTAGGACTCCTAGAATGACTACTATTCAAGTTATTTTAGGACTCTTAGAAAGACTCCTATTTAAGAATGTTTTTATTAACATAACTATAACAGAAACTAGTGCAAAAATAATAAGGAAATAATATACTTCTACTAAAAATAAAATACTGCTCTAATAGACTCCTAATAAAACACTTACACTCCTCTAATGGATTCCTAATAAAGAACTCATCCATATCATCACTCCCCTCTTTTACATCGAGCTTGCCCTTAAGCTCAAAATCAAGTTATGCTAGTGATGGTATGCAAAGATATCACCTCCTCTTGTTCCTTAGAATCTGCCACCTCAATCTAAATAGTCTCTTACATTTGTGCCCCATCAAATTAGACTTGTCACAATTGTAGCACAACCCATTCTCTTTTCTTTTAGCCATTTTTGATCTGGTTAAATGTCTTCCCACTAGGGGTGGAGTACTTGCTATATTGGAGGATGTTGTTTTAGCCCCTAAGTTTATCTTGCTTTCCAAAAGTGTGGCTACACTTGCGCTAGTGTTGTTACTACTATTGTCCAGCTGTGAAGATGGCTATAGGGTGGTGTTTCGGCTACCTCTTACCCTTTAGGTGCATTACTTCTGCATATATTGCAATTTTCTTTCACATGCTCTTTCTAAGTTCATTACAACTCCAAGATTAATAGGATATTGCATATCCACTTCGATTCGCAACCGTTCAACCATCCCAAACACTAATAGATTTACTTGTAGGTCTCATGGAAGTCTTATGGTTCAAGCCAGCCGTGTTTAGAATTGGCATTGATATTCTTCTTCACTCCCGGTCTATTTGTGGTTTGCCAATTCTCCTACAGGGTTGTTACTAGGGTGAGGGTTGAATCTCATATTGAAATGGCTTTTAAAAGAGTATGCATGTTGGGCCCGGGCCCCGAAACCAGACTCCCGAGGCGGCCCCTCGAGCTGCACCCCAACGGGCGACTCGAAACGTCGGACCCGATCCCAACATTCGCATAACAATTGATTAGCACATGCAAATTTATACGCAAAATCATACACATGAATTCAAGACCCCAAATACCCGGGGTTACATGTCATAACAATCCAAAATAAAATTTATCAACTGTAATCAGTCATGCATATACAAATAAGTCAAAAACCAAATGCATAAAGTATGCTCCATGATTACATGCTCGATGGGCCAACCAAAATATGAACTTAATGCAACGGTCTGAGACTATGACGGAGTTCTTCGATGCCTGGCAAGGATCAACTGAGGTCCTGAATTGCACCTGAGGAGGGAAAGTAATGGGTTGAGCTACACAGCTCAGTGGCTAATATAATTATAGCCATCGGCAATCAGCACAAATACCAGCATATGTATAAATATCTATTATACCAATATACTAGTACAGATTTTAGCATTCACATGCAAATCGAATAATAAACACATTTATTGTAGTCATTTCAATGCACAAATATGTCACAATTAAATATGCAATACACATCACAATGGCTCGAGGGTTCCATGGAAATCAAAAGGAAGAAACCGAAGTTTACATCCTGAACAAAATGAGTCCATTTGGAGCTCATAAGCCACAAGCGGGCAGCCGGGAGAAGGCTCTTGTTGACGTGCACGTGACCTACGAAATGGTTCCACTCTCGCCCAAACAAAAGCACATATTCATGCTCATAATCATTTTATCAAATAGTATGCTCTTATGCTTTTCATTTATTCAAAATGCCATGACCGAAGTCGAGGCATAACATGCTCGAAATCATATT